>VWZF01006548.1:560333-662117 GCA_013396755.1 Sclerurus mexicanus
ACACACACATACAGACAGACAGACACACACACACACACACACCCCGGCCCTCAGCCCCGCTGCGTCCCCCAGCACCCCGTGTCCCCGCCCTGGCTCCCTGCCCGTGCCAGCACCATGGCACAGCACTGGTGTGGCAGCACACAGCACGGTCCTGAGCCCACCCGTGAGGGCCTCGAGGCCTTCAGCCTGTCCGGGCAGCACAGTGTGTGTGGTGCTGGCCTTGGTGTCACTGTCACCGTGCTCCCTGTGTGGTGCTGGTTTCACTGTCACCAACACTGTGTGTGCCACTGATGTTGATTTCTCTGTCACCAGCACTGCGCGTGTTGTGCCATCACCAGCCCTCCCCTGTCTCCCAGCACTGCATTGTGATGCCGGTGCCATCTCAGCACTGATTTTGGTCAGCATGCAAGAAAGGCCAGAGATGGAACATGACAAAGCCATCCACTATGCCATGGTACAGCCTAAATATAGATAATCCACTCCACAGTGCTGGCGTGGAAAGGGGATGTGTTGCAAGACGGTAATCACAACCTAGCTGCTTTCAAATGCAAACATTGGCTAAACGTGATTGCACGGTTGCCACATCAGATTATCATTGCCACATTGTAATTGCCTTAACATTTCCTGTCCTGTGATGCCGCATCCCAAAGGTTTGGCCTGCGTTTACTGGTGTAGTATCACCAAGGAAGTGGGGATTGCAGCAGCATCCCATCACAGCGTGGTTGTGTTTATCCCAGTCCAGAGGCTGTGTTTATCCCAGTCCAGAGGCTGTGGTTATCCCAGTCCACTGTCGCAGGACGTGGACTCATCCTGTGATACCATTAAGGTTTGGTTTCCACCTAAATGACTTGGGACTAAACACAGGCAACAAGTGGCCCCTGCTGGATACAAGCTTGCTGTTCACATCAGGATGTTCCCACTCCACGAGAAACTCCAGCAGAACAAAAATGAAATACCATACATTAGCAGGATGGAAATGTGTGAAAAAAAGGAGAATATGCTTATTTTTATTTTTCCAGCAAGTGTTTTCGCACTGCTGCTTTGATCTGGTTTAGTGCACAGAAGTTATGGAGGTGGAGAAGTCTCCTTGACTACTTCTTTCTCCTAAGTTTTTGTAGTTTTGATCATTGTTTCTACCCATCTGTAGAAATAATCTTCCTTATGGACTCAATCACATACTGTCTGTTTTAATGAGCCCAGTGGCTGTTGTAGGGAATGATGCCAAGAGTAATGATCTTTAGCTATTTCTGTAGATAAGCAGCTTCGCAGGCCATATGTCATATTTCCCAGTAAATGACTGTTTTGAATTGTTTTTATACCGTAGTTTCTATTCGTGAGATATTAAAGAAAATAACAGCATCTGGTTAATCAAATTCTGAATTTCAGCATATGATGATATATATCAATCCTATCCTGTGACTTTCTTTAAAATAGATTCTAAGTTCAGTGCAGGGAATTTCTCTCTGTAGGTCAGTAAGGCATCTTGTAGGTGACTGTTATACCTTAAAATTTTAAGGGTGAAGAGCTGAGACATTGTAAAGTTTAACAAGACCTGAGTTCAGCTACTCTTATCAGAAGAAGATCTACACCACCCTTGTACCACAGAGGCAAAGAGGTGAGATTTGAGCAAGTATCCTTGCAGGGTGCTTGAGGGAGCACTGGAGGCTGAGATCCACCCCCAAACTGTAGAAGCTGCTGGACAGAACAGCTCAGTTGTGTTCTCAGCTCAGGGCACTGTGCACTGGTGTGTCTGACACAGCAGCAAAAGCATTTCCTCATCCAGACAACTTGGACCTAATTCATTCTCAGCTTTTACCTTTTTTTATGAAGTTAAATTAGATCTCAAGCAGAATTTTAACTGCCTCCTTAACTATTTTAATATGGTAATGGTTATACCGTGTTTAAACACCAAAATTTAGACTAATTTTTTTATTTAAAGTTATGATTTAAAACCAGGAAGAGTGTACTATGGGGCAATTGAACTGAAAACTTTTTATTAATGTAATATTGGAACAATTAGCCTGTGTTCCAACTGATTTTCTTTATTCACATTTGAGTGCTACAATAACTACTTTTCTGATCTTGGGGTTTTGATTTTGTGTAAAGGAGAGGAGGGGATGTGATCTTTAAATGCAGCCTGGTTAAGGTATAGTAAGGCCATGTCAGTGGTTTCACTTTAGAATCTGCAATTTTTAATTGATTTTTTAAATCTAGATTACTACTTCTATGCAAAAGAAAGGAATCTGGTTTCTCAACTGATAACCCAAAAACTGGCAGGGATTTTTTTGAAGGAAGCAGGGGTTGCCTTCAAACAGTCTTGATGTATCTCTGGAACGACAGATGTTCAGAAGTAACCAGCCAAGTTAGTCTTTTGATGTTTTAGTTGTGTTTTCTGTGAAACATGATTCATGACCCCAATTAGAGGTAGAGAGGAACATAAGCCTCTGAGTCTTTGGAGTGTGAGTTTTTGTAAAATAGTTTAGAGACAGTATTTTATGTGTTTATTTTTTAAAGTCTTCCAAAATATGCCCAACATGCGCTATATATTTTAGCACCTAGCTGTGGCTCCAACAACTTTAGAGCATTTTAAACAGCTGCTGTTTGTTCCTATGTTTTAAAAGATGCAATATTAATTAATCTGCCTTAGCCTTTTATCCAGTCTCCTCCTCCATCTGACTCGAGACATACAAGCTACAATCTTACCTGCAGCAGAAGGTAGATCTCACAGAAAATTAGCTAGACTTAAAGACTTAAATACATGGATTTCTTCTGTCTATACATTAAACAACCCAGAGACATACTGGGCCGTGTTTCTCACCCTGTTACACTGAGCTGGTGCTTTGCTTCAACCCAATGATGGCAGGAGAAACTGGAACCTGGCTCGGACTGTTTGCAGACTGATACAAAAACCCCTCGTGGTGGTGGTTTGTTTACCATAATCTGTCACAAGCCATGTGTGACTGGCTCAAACCTCTTCAAAACAAAAGTTTTATCATAGTGAGCTATTGCAGACTCATTCTTTTCACAGTTCATCAAATCCTTGAGGTATTACAGCACCTAAGCCAGGGGAATATTAGGTTTTTCTGCTTCTGTTTGTAAAAACACTTCTTGCTTTGAAGAGTCTACCTCCTACCATATTGTTTCCAAATTTGAGCATTTAAACCCAGAAATATAAAGCAACAAATGTTGATTTTTTTTTCTCATGTGCCTGATTCCTTCTGAGTTTTTTAAAACCAATTCTTCTTCCTCTCAGCCTTTGTCATAATTTCAAGGGCTAAAAGCTCGTTTCAGACAAGATTATTATACAATCCATTGATTTCAGCCCTGCGGTATCTGAGAACACCAATTAATATTTGGAGACTCAATAGGAACTCTCAGGACCTGACAATCCACTGTCTGGCAGCAGAACAACAACAGGAAGAAGAATCTAAGGAGGAAAACAGGGCTAAAGCCAGGGAGTTAAGAAATTCTAAGTACTTCTCTGCAGTATTTTTTCAATCTTTATGGAAGGCTCAGGACAAAGAATTTCTATCTTTGTCTGGATTCAACCTTAATGAAGGTTGAAGCACTTCAGAGTTTTTGCTTGATTAAAAATTTGTGGAAGCTAGTTTGTTTTTCGGAGTCTGAACTTGAAGGAGACATGGTAAATTGTAAACATGTTAATAAAATTGTAACGAGTAAAATAAGTTAAAATGTCTTGAAGGCTCCAGCATTTTCAAATAACAGCACTTCCTACTTTGTTTTTTAGGACTTCATTGAAATGTTTACTGAAGTTTTGTTTATAATTTTTGTTGATAAAGAATCAGTATCCATTCTTGGAGTAATTTTGAGTCAACACCATATTTATTACTTCCTATTTATTATGCATCATATATTTAAACCTGGGGTTAGCTGATGTGAGAGTCTTGCCACGCTTCACAAAAATAGTAATGAAATAAGCCATTTTGTTAAAAGAGAATTACACCAAAGACTCTTGAAACTGCTGGCTGCATTCCTTCAAGATTTGGTGAGGCCACCAGGAGTCAGGATAGAATTTTGCTGCCTTTTCTTCGTAGGGATGTTACGATTTTCTGTGTTCCATTGGCAGCTGCATCTTTCCATGGGACTAACTGGTTTCTTTACTAACATGGAAAGATATAGATTTTATAGTGCTTTTTTTTTATTTTCTTATCTGTCTTTCATCCAAGAGTGGTGGCACAGAATAGCCAGAGCAAGGCAGTACACATACAGCTTTGTCTTGAAGGTGAGAATCGGTGTGGGAAAAAAACCACCAAGACTTTTCTTTTGGGTAATAAAATGAACAGCGAGTGAATTTCAATGAGCCTTGATTTGCTTGTTTTAAGGGGAAAATCAGAGGCAGAATCAGTTGAACAGAAAGGTATAGCTGGACTTGTAAATGTCATTCAAATAATTTTGGGTTTATTTGTTGGGGTTTTTTTTAACTACTAAGCAGCCAGAGACTGTATTAATTAAGGATAATATCCTCCCTTTTACAGATTGGAAAAACAGGCCTGGAGATTAATGAGGTGGCCAGGATTACACCTACATATTAAGTCAGATGCAAAGCCACAATTAGAACTGGAGTACCTCATGGCAGCTTTCTAAAGAGTTTGGTAGGTCACTCAGCACCTCCAGTTAGTTTGTCACATCACTTACACAGAACATTTTACTTGTTCTCCAAATACAATGAAATCGTGATGCTTAGGACACATATTTTGAGAAGATGATATGTAATCTGTAAAAATTAGGGGCTTGATTTTCTTTTCAGTTAGTGATGATAACTAATAAAAGCTTAACAGTCCGTGGTTAGAAGATAGTGTGGTTTGGATCAATCTCTTTAGGATTTCCAGGTTGACAGGCTGTAATATGACAGTGGGACGGTGAGTTCTATTTTTTTGGCACTTCATCTTGTAAATATACTGGACCTTATTCTGGAGCTTTTACTTAATTCTTACACAGTCAAAATTCAGCATTGGTTTCATGCTGGTTCCATTAGGCACCTGGAGTGAGGCCTGAAAACTCACATGACACAGGTGGTACTTCCCCACAATATTCCATGTTTCTGTCCTGTGTTTTAAGATTAACATGCTTTCAAACTTGTGATTGGCTGTAGACAGGAAAAAGGGAAAGAGCAATGCATCTTTTATGGCTTATAGTAAATTAGGATTTCTCCCTTCTCTATAGACAATTAAATAGCCTGTTAATATTACTTTGGTAAAAAGTAATGTTAGATAAACCACATTTTTGTTGCCAGAGAAAATCATGCTATTTTAGAAACAGAGCAAAAGCAGACTGTTTCTGAGGCTTAAGAGTATATCAACCAGTAGGTGTGCCTGGCGTGTTGTAAATGGGAAAGGTGGGAGGACTCCCTCTTGTTATTAGTACATGTAGAAAGACAGGAAGTACTCAGGGAAGGTTTCCCTCTTGTTCTGAGTTCCAGGAAAGTTATTCAGCCAAACACATGAATCACAAAGCAGACTAAAAGGGAGTTTCTGTGTGGCATGAAAATAACAATCTTAGAGCCTGAAAAGTGAAACAATTTGGTGCTTTTGTTCTGCTGCAGATTTTTCATGGAAAATAGCAACCCCACGAATATTTGACAATGAAATGTCTTAGTGCATGAAATGTGAAGTTTATATAAGAGAGAGCATCTTACTCATCAGCTGCTCTATTTTAAGCCCTGCTCAGCATGGGGACTTTCATTTTGTGATCTGTTTGGACAGCAGCTGGTACATTAGAGTTTTACATTAGCTGACATCTCTACAATCTAAAGGATAATCCTGTAAAACCCATTCTCATATTTGTGCTCAGTCACTCATGTTCCATCTCAGTGTCTTGTCTTTTCCCACGTACATTTTCTGTCCATTTCAATTTTTTAAAGAAGGTCAATGTATCAACAGCATCAAAGTTAGTCCACAGTGATGTTTTGTAGTGATGCGATCAAAATATATATATACAGCATATGTCATAAAATGGATGTGCCATTTCAGTGACTGAAAAAGGCAATAAAAAGGAATCCATAGTAACATATGCTGGGGATAAATTCCAGCGATTAGCACAAATAACAGAAAAGACTGTATTAGTTAATTATACACAAAGACAGGCTACGTGCATGACTTAGATTCACTTGGAAATATTTACATTGTGTAAGTATGAAATGGATGCCAAGTTGCAACCCAATTCCAAAATCTAGCAATTGTCAAGTGGTTTGCCTCTTGCCATAATGTCCTGGGACTTAATCTATCTGCTCATGCAAAAAGAAAAGTCTTTTCCATTTTTGTGCATCTTAAGTCCCAACCAGCTCTAAGCAAATGGCAAAATAATCACAGCAGAAGTTAAAGATACCTTTTCCTGGAGATGCTTTGGAAAATGATTGATGAGGAGAAAGGACAAAATATGGGCACTGTCGAGGTATGGCGAGCACTGGACCCTCGGAGTGGAGCTACCTGTCCAGCCAGCTTGGAATGCTTTTCCCTGTCTCCCACACCTTCTCAGACCCTCCCTGGTCCCACCAGCCCTCGAGCCCTCCCTGATGTAGTTGCCTGACTTGCATACTCAGGAGCTGTGCTCTGGGGCGTGTGAAGACTCTAAACTGAAGCTGGGACATGCCAGAATGTCACACTGATAAATTCAGGTGCTGTAAGGATAATTTTACTCTTTTCTCAGCAGCAAAACTTGACTAGGAAAGGTAGAAAGCTACCTTTCTTTGCACGTTTTATTTCTAACCTAAGTCAACTGTGGCATCCGTTGTGTTTTGTCTATTTAGCTGATCTTGGTTGTCAAAGTCATAATAAATGTATTCCCACCCAGACTGTTGCTACAGTCTCTTGGATTTCAATGGGAAGAATTTAACAAAGGAAAATAAGGGGACTTTAATCTCTACTTGTTCACCTTTAGTGGTAGCCAAGAGGTTCTGCATCATGTGTGTCCTCAGTCATTCAGCTCCACTTCCATGTTGGACTTGCAGTGACCACTCATTTCTCCTGCAGTTGCCCAGTTTGTACTTGAATCAAAGCTACAAAGCTACCTGCCTCGTCTGATACAGGTCCCACCCTGTCCACACCCACTCCATGACTTCATGAATCCAGTCAGTAATTATGTATATGTCACTGGGAGTGGCAAAAATTTGAACTATTCTTGTATACTGCACTTCTTTGATATCCATCTGATGTTTATACTTCCATGTGTGGCCACAAACCTGAAAATGAGGGCCTTTATAAAATGATTTCAACTAATATAAATTACTATTTTAATCTTTGTGGGCAAATACTTTTTCTTTTTTCCTTTGGGAAAAAAAACCCCAAAACAAACACAGAAGCCACTAGTTCTCAGCATGGGAAGCAAAAAGATATTCTTCCACACTTTGGGCTCAAAAAGAGCATTCAAGTGACCTGTTGCACTATTTATCTTTGACTTAACACAGACCTATCTACTCATCTGTGATCCTGTGTTTGGAGACCAGGAAGGAAGGACATGGAATGACTAGTCTGGGTAATGGTCATAGTGTCCTGAAGTCAGTCCTGTTGACTTTTCTTGAAAGTGTGATACTGCAGCTTGAAGAGGGAGTCAGAGGGAGTGGAGGGAGCATGACTGAAACATCCATTGTTGCCAAATAAATAAGGGACCATGAGGCTGCAGGTGGTACAGTCTAGGCAGATGGTTATGGCTTGCTCTGAGTGCTGCAGATTTCTCTGGGGTTTGTTAATCAACACATTTTAATGAAAAAAAATGGAATTTTTAAATAAGAAAATGCCAGAGTCCTATGGATCAACATATGAGCCAGAGATTGAGAAGCCATGCATGAGATTGCAAGGCAGTTTTAACGACTTAATGACAGACAAACCTCCAACACCCAACAAAATACAATCCTAGTCAGTGCCTCCTCACACACTCCTCCTGCAGGCTGTCTCTGTCAGAGAGCCCAACCATGCTGGTCCTGCCTCCGTGTCACACTGGGTGATACCTAGAACTCTTTTCCTTCTGTGGAAAGAAAATCTATGCTAAAAGTCTTTTCTGGCTTTTTAGGAGAGTAATCATCCTTTTAGGTATGTGATTTTCTAGTATTGTCTTAGACTTCATCTTTCAATTAGTTCAAACTCCAAGTTGGAAGTAGCAGCTTTGGGTAGCCAATTATTTTGAATTTCCTTAGGTTTGCTTCCATAATCCTTATGTTGTGTCATATTTAATTATGTTGATGGCATAAAATAGTGCACAGTACATAATTCTGTTAATTTTGTCTTGGAAATCCTGTGAAAAATAAGACCTATATCATCCCTATTATAATTTTATTTAAATATAACCACTAAAAGTACTATTTCATCAGGCTTCTTTTACTCCAGATTTTAATTACTATTCTCTAATGTATTGTTTATGGTTTAATATCCACTATTTTATACATGACTACAAAATCTATGAAAAAAAGAAAAGATCTACTGAACGTATAAATGTCAATCATGAAAGGATGCCTAAAGGTGGATCGATATATTTGTTAAAGCATACATGTTGCTGAAATCCTGAACTGATTATCTGCTTTCGTTTCATTAAGTGAATTGAAAGGCTCCCCTGAGTGATCTTTGGATCAGACCTTTGGTGAAAGTAGGGAGTGTTCTCGTGTGTTTCTTTCAGGCTTTTCTGTGTTGTGTTGGGAACAGGATGCAAAGCTGTTGCTCAGGCCAAAGACGGTATCTGTAAGTAGGCAGACCAAGTTATTAGTGAGTAATGAAATGCAGTCCCCCAAAAAAGTGGGAAGATTTCCAGTGTGCCTTGTTAGGCTCCTTTTGCATTCCAGTAAGTACATAGCAGTTTAGTAAACAAATATTCACCACCCATGCTAAAAGGTAGAGTGTGATATCCTGCCTAGGACACAGAAGAAAAGATCCACCGATTTGTGAAGTTGCTTCAGACAGAAAACGGGATTTATTTACTTAAAATCTTCTGAATTTTGGTCTCTGACCTTTTGCTTACATATAGCCAAATGGGGACAACATTTCTTTACTTTGGGTATTGCTTCAAAGCACCCTTTTTAATATTTCTGAAGTCTCTCAATTCTCCACTGAAATACAAGATAAAAACACAAATCATTGTCATGCTCTTTCTGCTGGTGTTCTGTTGTGGTACACCTAATTCTTTCTTCACATCTTTTTGTTTGTGATTTTAGGTGCTAGCTTGAGGGTCAGAGGATAAAAGGCTAAAATGCCACAAATAATAGTGTAAGATAATCAGTAATTATATTAATTGGCCAATATGAAGATTTTACCACTTAAGGAAAAAACCAGACTTCTAATATTTGGCCTCTATTCAAACATTTCTCCCTATTGCATTTGGTATTTCTCATGGTACTGAATTAGTGAATTCCCAAATAGGACTAAAAAAAATAAATAAAAATCACACACTAAATGGAAATATGAAGTGTAGCCAAGATTCTCTTGGAACACTAGAAGTGCATTCTAGAGAGGTAATATTTTTAGAAGTATTTATCAACATTGAAACCCATTCCATTTTTTTAAAAAAATGTAGACACTAGGAAAACATCATTTTATTGAAAACTCATAATGCATAATATTTTATCTGTATAATTCATTTCAAGAATGGGACAACTGGTCTTCTTCAAATTTTATCCTGGTTAAAATGTTATGGTTGAAGTATAGGATTTGGAGATTTCCATAGGCATAATAATGAAACTTAAAATACAACGTAATGAATGTACCCTTAACTCAGCATATCTGCAAAGGTGTGCAAGGCAGCTCTGAATATGAAAGTACAAATAAGATGGCAAAGAAATTGCAAGTAAATATTGTCTAGATGTTATCTTCATTTTTCATGGCATTAACCTGATCCTAAGTTTAAAATTTTATGAAGACCTGTAAAACAACTGAGGCAAATGAGGAAAATGCATACTAGTACAATGAAACAGCAAATCATACCTGGGAGAAACAATAAATAGGTGTTTCATTCATCTAACACAGGCACAGGTCTCTTATTTTTGTCATACTAATCCAGTCCTAATCATGAGCTGTGTTATAACTCAGTGTCTGGGGTTCCCAGCATCTTATCTAAGGCACTTTCACCCTCCCTTTTTTGTCTTTTTTCAAGTACAACTACCATCAGATTTGTGTTTAAATGCTATCTCAACTATCTACAACCCTGCTCAGGACAGTCAGGCTGACAGAAATCTGCAATGTATTTATGACCTAAGGGCTTGTGCTTTGCTTTCATGGAAAACAAATAGACAAATGGACAAAAAAAAGATGATGAAATTATGTTTATCATAAAAGTCAGCAGAATTAATCTGTCATTCTTTTCTTACGCCTGGAAAAGTAAAGCTGACATATCTTACATGCTATATAGAATCTTACAGACCCACAGAAAAGAAAGGGCAAACCAGGTTTTCCTTAGGGATGTTAAACCTTGTGAACTCATATGCCTTCACTGCACAATTTTAAAGCTTATATTCAAGTGTGTGCTGAGCTCATTTTAGGACATGTGGCATTGTCCTTTGGATCATCTGGGCATGTAAATCACTGTGTCTCAGAAATCCTGCTGGCTTGGAGGTGATCTTGGCCCTCCTGAGGCCAGGAGGGGAATTGAGAGCTCTGACTCTAGTTATCACTGGGCTAAAGAAAAGAAGAAAGGCAAAGAGTGAGGTCTGATCAGTTTGTCTAATGGTAGCGATGCTACAAGAGTGAGAGAGTATCTGTTTGATTGTCCTGACACATTTTGGCTCTTGGAGTTATTGTGCATTGTGTAATGTACATGTTATAGGGGTTTTTTTAATGTATATTTATTATTTTATTTCCCAAGTAATGTATTATTGAAAAGATTTCTGCTGTTGGTCGTATCTTGCTTTTTACAGCAAGGAATATATATGGTTTCCTTTTTTTCCAAAGGTGACTATGTTTGAGGATGACTGTGTTTGAGGATTGTGGTTGTGGTTGATTAAACAATGTTTTGTGGTTTGGGCTGTCCCAGAGAAGTCCGTTAAATGTGCACATGCCTTAATATTAAAAAGGCAGATAGGTCAATAAATCATCAAGTGGGCATTTGCTTGTCTTAGGAATTTCCGTATCTGTGAAATTTGGGGCTGTCAGCAGATGATGAGGAAACATTCTTGATGGTGGTTGGTACAGGCTAACTCAGATGTCACTGGCCATTGGTTGCATAATCTCCATAACTACAAGCCTAGTCCAAGAAAACCCTTCTTCAACAGGGCCCTTTTCAGTCTTTTCTTGCATATTGTTACTTCACCTATTCACGTAGTAACCACTTTTACCTCATTTTGTCTCTGCTTTTAGACCAGTTCAGATGCACTCAGTGCTTTGAAAACAAACCTCTAGAGGCTTTTCCCTTTATTTTCAGGGAGAAGCCATGGCAAATGGCATATGCTTTTAAGCAATCAAAAGGCTCTGTGACTTTGCTTTCTCTGTTGTTAATGCAGTTGGTACAGATTCAGTGAGCTTTCATGTGTAGCAAACTCATCATATATATCTATTTTTTGTCTCTCAGAACCTCTGTTAGTTTGATGTTGGGCTCTGACTAGCTCTTTATATTTCCATGGTTACAAGTAGTCACAAGGGTTCTGTTAACCCCCAAAGGCAGAGTGATTATGTCTTTTCTTTTCTTTTTCCTGTAAAAAGCATAAAATTAACACATTAGACTACAGATATGAAAATATTGGTTAAAACATTGCAATAAAAACTTTTAAAGTTAATTTTCATTTACTCAAAAAGCGTTCAAGTCTTTCGCTGCCGCTGTGACTATGTCACACTTTTTGCAAAGATGAGCTTTTATCCAAAAAATAAATTGAGTGGGTTTTTTCCTTTCCCTTT
Source organism: Sclerurus mexicanus (assembly GCA_013396755.1). NCBI lineage: Eukaryota > Metazoa > Chordata > Aves > Passeriformes > Furnariidae > Sclerurus > Sclerurus mexicanus. Next base: position 572,159 of record VWZF01006548.1, read on the forward strand.
TAATTTTGATTGGAATTTGTAAAAGCTTTTGAAGGCAGTGAAACAAACAATGCAGGGTCAGATGTATTCTGTAATTAACTAATCAGAAATGACCACTAATGATTCCTCTGTGAGGTGTTGTTTATTTTTAAAGACAGAAGAAATGCAGGTAAGAAGCACACTAACTTGCTGAAGAGCACAGGTGTAGCCACATCCAAATCAGAATTTCAGACCTCAAACTACTGTGTTTCTTTCTGACAAAAGACTGAGAGAAAGCCCTTTCTGACTTTCGGATCTCGTCTCTGGTCAAAGCCTAGATTCTTCCCAATAAATTAAGTGCAGGGATTTGCACCTTCTGTGAGTGGATAAGAGATGTTAGAGACCCTTAACTGGAGAAAGGCAGCTGGAAGGAGGATGTTTGTCTGAGAGGCTTTCTTTAGTTAAGATTAAAGCAGTAGCAGCTCTGAGGATTTTTATATAAAATAGAGTTATGTAGCTGTGATTTGTTACAGCATCTTATGATGAAGAGCTCTGAGCCAAGGAGAGGTTTCTGGATCCCGCCTGGACAGAACAGGTGGTGAGTTGCTACAGGCAGAGAGGTGAGAGGGAGTGATAGAAGAAAGCTGGAGAAAAGTCTCTAATAGGAAGAGAATATAATGTCTTCTAAAAAGGTTTTGTAGAATGATAGGAGCAGTGACTGGAACTGTAGAAGGGGACCCTGCTCAAAGAGCGAAACAAAGACACAACAGTCTTCATACTCAAAGTGCATTATGAATGTTAATGAATGTTCAGAATCCCAGTGGGTGTGCATGGGCACACTGGTTATGTTCAGACATAATGCATGAGAGAGGATTAATGTTTTATTATACTATGTAACTAAACATTTCCAAGCAGACACATAGTCCAAGTACCCATGTGAACAATTACTGAGAAGTGGAAGGAAAAAGCTCTGGAGTGGTAATTGAGCTGCTACTCCCCCTTGGTACCTAACTTGTAGGCTGCAGATTGTCAGACAGTGTGTGCGTGTGTGATGTTTTAGGTGGCAATGACCATTTCCTGCACATGGGAAACAATAATTCTGAAGAGCAAGTATCAAGATCATGTTTCCAATCTGACAGTCAGGCCAGGTGTGAGGCCAGGGAGAAGAATCTGTGGATCTGAACCTGCCTGACTAGGTTGTGGCAAGATGCCACAAGTGCCACCAAGCATCTAGAAAGGGAACATGATAGTGGCAAAGAACAGGGTTTGCTGATATGAGTTTTTAACAGCCTGTATCAGATCCACCTGTGACTTTAACAGCTTGTTCTCCTCAATCAAGTGCCAAGAGATGGCATCTTTTGGATCTCAAGGTTCTCTCTTTGTCTGGTTTGAAGTTCTGAGAGCTGTGGATGTATTGCCCTGCTCCCAAGAAATGTTTGGGCCTTTTTCAACTAGGGATTACATGTTTCAAAGTTGGTGGCTACTGCTCCCTTCATTGGAGAGTTTTCTCCTACTAGTGCATTTACAAAGAGATGCAAATGTTCTTTCACTTTTCCTGTGACTATATTTTCATTGAAACAGAGCAATTTGGTTCAAACTCCTTGTGAGTGTATCTGTAGGAACAGCAGTGCAGGATACTCAGACCGTGCCAGTCCATAATTGCCAAGGTAACACAGTTAAAACAAGGAAATGTTTGGTTGGAATAATTCTGGAATCGTGTAAATTGGCATGATAAATTGCAACAGAGTATGGTCTCCAGAGTAGGAAAGTTATCCCATTGGAATTTTAGTGGGTCTTCGAAAGAAATTCTAAACTTACTATCATGAAATGACAATATCCTTACATTTGGCTAAAATATTTTAGTATTTTATAATATATAGTTACATCACTGTGAAGTACTTCTAAAACTATTTGTATTGTTCAGTCCTGCATCTGGCTGCAGTAGAACTTGTGAGTATCTTGTATATCTGTACATATAAACATACATTTCCCTCTCAGAGCAGTAGTTTTGCTATTTGCCTGGAAAACATCCTTGACCTCTCTATATGACAAAAAACATTTTCTAAAAACATTTTCCATCACAGACTGTGCTGGCAAAAGTCCTGACAAAGATAAGACAAAGACTGTTTTCTTTAAAAGCAAAGATAGATATTGTCCTTAGGGATGGGAGGTTGGAGCTGATCCTTTCCTGGGTCCTTCAGGTTTGGGGTTTCTGATTCTATTAACACTTTGGGATAAGTCTCTCTTCAGCACAATTCCTAACCACACTGTAAATATGACTATATTGATAACTGTTTATTGCTTTATAAGCCTTTTACTGAAATACCTCCATTACAGATTGGAAGAATTTTTGTCCTTGGTGTCCACAAGAACATTTGTCTGTTCTAACCTGTTCTCACTTGTCCAGCTATTATTGTTTGAAAGGCAAACTTTCTGTGGGGGGTTAGATGTTTATCATAAAATCTTACCAAGGTTCTAAACTCAGCTGCAGCCAAGAGGCCAAGGCCCAAAGATGGACCCTTTGTAGGGTTGCTTTCAGAGGAGCAGGAGCAGAAAGAAGGAATTTGTTTTGTTATAGAAAAATTTAAAAAGTAAGAGCTTTCTCGTTATTCTGCAATACTTTTTCAAGTTTTCCTTATCATAGTTCACCCTGCACAAATGTCTTAGAAACACTTACAGCAGGTTGCTCGTCTACCTTAGCAGTGCTCCTCCTAAGAGGTTTAGTGAGACCTCTTTGTTTGCTAAAGCACGTTCTGAGCTCCCCAGGACCCAACTGTGCAAGGCAATCTGCAATACTTGCTTGTTCATGCCCTCTTGTTCTGGTGATGAAGGTGAAAATGCTGTCAAAGAAGCCACAAGAGAAAGTTTTAACAACTTTTGTTAAGGTTTCTGACTCAGGAGGAACGTTTTTATGTGTTTGCACTTCGGGGTAACAAGCTTAGAGTTTGTGAAATGTGCACATGGAGTATCTTAAAAGAAAGGATATGGGAAGGCAGTAGCATAGTGCTGGGATTAAAACAATCAAATGAAGTGAAACAGATTTTTAACTCACTTAAGCAGGAGATACTACTCAGATATCAGAACACGTGGTTGTCTCTCAAAACTCTCAATACTTAGGTGTTTATTGAAGTTACACAGAGAAACAGATCAGATTAAGAGAAAAAATATTTAGCAAGTATAAAATAAAGCATGATGTAAGATCTTTCTACAAATAAAGCAATAGCAAAAGCAGCATTGCAGTTTATTTTGTTTCATAAATACGTTATTCAATTTCTCTTGTGCTTGGCAAGATCCTTTTCTGTCCAAATGACAGATCAGAATCCAGACAAGTGATTGTAAGAGAGCTCAGTGTGTGTCACCTCCAGCAAATTAGCCTGTGGGCAGTCTGGCTCTTTAGTTGTCACTGCACAATAATTTACTTGTTCTGAGTGCTTGCAATGTCTCTTGCATATGTTGAATGGACCAGGAGAGGGCAGAACTACACAGGTGTACTCACTTACATATGATCTGGGCCTTGTGGTTAAACGAAAATAAGTGAAAAACTAACATATGAAAAGATGTGGTGGTAATTATAGTTTAATGTCCACCTAAAATCAAATACTCAGATATATAGAAGCTACTTGTATGTATTTTCTATGTGGGTGTTTCACTGCTGCTGTGCTATCAACAAACACTTCTGAAGGAAAAACTTTCTGGGTTTTAATAGCGCTGCAAGGGGAGCTCCATCATTTAATTAGTTAATTAAAGAGAGTTATCATTTTCACTATTGAAGCCTACTGTATATCTAGTGTATTTTTGCTTTTTTTTCCTTCTAACTGTAGTCTTGTTTCTCAGTCAATTATTTTGTTAGTTATTTGTTTGTTTCTTCAGGTTTAAAATCTAAAAATGCTAATATTTATGCTCCAATTAAAATTATTTATGCTAATGGTAAGTAGTTTCTGCTGTAATAGACCTTATTTTACAATAAATCTACAAGTATTGGTTTTGAGCCTTTTGATGACTCATTTATTTTAAAAAATAGCAGGAGAGGGCTTAAGCTAGTTCTTGGAATATATAAAATAACATATTGGCTCAGTATATCATCAAAATGAAATTGCTAAAATGGTGTCATTGTCTTCAGAGTCCGGAGGTGGGGAGGCAGAAGGATTCTGGGGACATTCAAATCACTCAGTAAAAGCAAAACAATGTTGGAGGCAAAAAATACCAATATTACTCTATATTGCAGAAGTGCCAATTTTAGGAATTACAGTCAATATTGGCCTCTATCTAAACTAAGATAAGTCTTTTGTTTAAAATCATGGATTCGGAAGGCAGTCTTTGAAAACACACTTTCCAGATCATATGAGGGCTGTCTCAGCCCAACAGCTGTTTCTTCCTCAAGCTGGAAGATTGATCTACCAGAATCTCTGTCCCCAAAGTGCTGTCAGTTCAGATTGTGTCATCTGGGCTGATTATGTCATCTGTATGAGGAATTTTCACTGCCTTGCTGTCCCATTAGATACCACCTAATAATTTGGAATTATAGGAGTGCCATAAGTCCTATACATAAAAGTATTCCTGGCATTGTCGCTTATATCCTTCTACTAGCAAATTACTTAATATGAGTTGTGTGACCTCTGCTGTTGAAATTCATGTGATAAACTCATATAGTTGTGTAGTATTTTGATACCAACCCCATTACAGAACATCTGTATCTATGAGGTACAAACCCAGCACCTGCCTGATGTGGAATGATTCGGGTCCTTAATGCATTGCACACAGAATGCCCATTTTCCTGTAGAACCTCAGATTCCAACTGGTCATTGTAACAGCGTTATTATGTGGGGGGAAAAAATCCCAAAAATCTGAACTGATGCAATTTATGGTTCTGCACTTGCAACCCAAAAGTGTTGAAAGGACATCCTCCTTTGGTTCTCAGCACGAGGGCTTGGCAACCCAAACCTCACTATTCCTGTGCCTACATTAATTTTTTAACAAAAGCGTCAAGCTGAAGTTTAAAAGTGCTTCTAATATTAACTCTGGTTTTTGGCAATTTCATCTGTCCAAACTTCCAGCTTCCTGTTTAATATTTTCAGCAGGGAGTTGTATTCTGAAGGCCAAAATAGCCCTGCAATAAAATCTGTACGAGGGGTCCAGATAAATATAACATCTTGAGCTAATTTTCAGTTGTTTGAAATGCAAATTAAACACAAGCTTTACTTGTCAATACAAACTTGCTGGATGATTTGGAGGAACAGATGAAGCCAAAGCTGCAATTCTCTGAAAACATTATTTTGAGAGTTGAATCTGATAATTTTTTTTAAAGCCTTATCTTCTACATCCCTAAGACAGTGTTTGCTTTTTTGTGTGTGCGTGTATTCATTGCGGGGATATTAACAGTTTTAGATGCAAAGTGCATTATTAAACTTTTTAAAGTAAAAAATAATTGCTAAAACTAATATTATCAGACTCCAGAAGTGAGTGCTTTTGTTACTGATACATTCACTGGAAGCTTTTGACACTGGAGTAATGTGGTTGCTGTCTTGTGAAGGGTGTTTGCCCAAAAGAAAGGAGAACATACCATAGCTGCCAATTATGAAAGCTTGCGTTTTCCCCCTCAATTAAAATCATGGCTTGTTTTGCAAGTCATCTACAAAGTGAAACAATAATTAGATTTACAAAAGTGGCAGTTTCGTAACTTGTATTATATCGAGCAAAATGATTGAGTGATGGATTCTGCGCAGATTTGGCTGCTTTCAGAATCTGTAGCTCCTTGTGTAGGGATGTCACAAACGTCTTCAGTGAGTATGAAGGTATTAATCGTATCTCATCAGAGATGCGGCCAATACTATCAGATTTATAGTAACAATGTGAGCAGAATTCACCAAAACTTTAGTAAATCTGGAGGAATCAGTGATAGGACCCTTAGCTTCTTCAGAGAATCACTGTAATTTCCTCTTACTTGACCTTGTGTAGCCTCAGAATGAGGAGTGTCCTTTTCCCATAACTGGCCTTCTTACCTTGTTTCTGAGCCTCAAAAATTTGGTGACAGTGACAAGTTCTCCTTAGTTCAGACTAGATGGTCCTGATTCATATCCTGCCTCAGCAGAAACAGGTTTTCTTTCCTTAGTGAGAAAAACACAAGATACAAGTTTCTCTTGGCTCTTTAGTTTGTCTTCTCCAGTCTGCCTATAATTTTAGTAGCATACAAGGAAACATTTTCCTATGTAAATAGTTCTTTTGGTTCATGACTTCTAATTCAAAATGTTCTCCTACTATAAATTGTTAATGAATTAATAATGTTTGAAGCCATGAAGAATTATGATTGATTTATTCAATTTGCTTTCACCTGTAATCCAGCATATTTTATATTACCTGTTTGGAATTTTACAACCTTATGAACTGCCTCAAGCATTTCCTCTCATGTTCTCCTTCTCTGTCAGATAAATTGCCATATACTCTAATGAAGTCTAGAGAAATTAGTTCACTGAGACCCTGTTTCTTTCTCATTTCTCAAGATTTGTACTACAATGAATTATACAATTTCTTGGTCTCTCCACTAGGGTAATAACTTAATTATTACCCACTGTTAGTGCCCTAGCTAATTTCCAGTCACTTATTCAAAATAACCTGGAAATGATTCTTGAGTGAGTGGAAATTGCAGGGTCTATTCTCAAATACAGTGATTACATTGTATGCTGCCTCAAACCTAATACAAGTTATATCTAGAGTGGCTTTTTCTCCCTGAATTTCCACCAGTGACTTCTCAAGAGCTGATTTAAAGAAATGGACAATATTAAGAGTAACCGGACTGGTACTTTTTCACACGAAGTTGCCAATTATTTTCTTTGGAAAGATGGGAATGTTTCTGTAGTAAGACTCTGTTCTTGTACCTTGAAAACAAATAGATGTTCTGCTGCTAGAGATCAATATGTTTGCATGTCCCTGTTTTAGAACTTCTAGCAAGTTTAAGAAAGATCAGAATTCTACCAGTATATTTCTAAAAACAATGGTTAGTTCCCCATGGGTTCTAGAGCATATCTGTATTATTCTGTAGCTAAATAAACAATGTGTATCTACTGTATCTAGAAAAGGTTCCTCTTACAGTTTCTTTATTTTGGTGTACTAGGTTTTCCTTGAGTTGAATTTCTGAAGCTGAAGAATCTACGTAACTTGCTACTTTGCTTCTTCAATTGCTACATTTTTGACATGAAGTGGGAAATTGTTTTTATTTTAACTTTGTGGCAGTTCTTAACCTTGCATTTTAAAAGGCAAGATGCCTTTTCAGCTTCCAACTCCTTAAGAGTTTAAAGGATGAAAGTTTTTTAAGAGTTTAAATGATCCAGAAAACCCTGGGGTGCTTCACTGTGGTGGTTTGACTCCCCGATAAATGCTTAGTGTCCAGCAAAACTGTTTCAAGGCCTTTCTCCCCCCACACTTTTCACCTTCCAGAGGAAGGGAAAAGAAAATCAGCTAGGAATTTACGACTAGAGATAACAACCGAAAGAGGAGCTTTGATTAATACCACGGGCAAAGCAGAACTTAGAATAATGCTTAATTTATTACTAACAAACTAAAACTAAAAATAAGAAATAGAAACAGGTTAGAAAACACTTTTACACCCCCACCCCTCGGTCTGTCCATGCCCCTCTCTTTCCCCTGATGGTGTGGGGGTCGGGGAGTGAAAAGGTTTACAGTCAGTTGTTGTTGGGTCAGCCATTCGCAGATGTAAGTCCAAGACTTAAGCACCAGTTCTATTTCAGGGGGCTTTCCTGTGGGCTGCAAAGGGGACAGCTCGCTTCACCACAGTCATCACCACAGTCACAGGGGAATTATAACTCTGAGTCCTTCCCTTGTGTTCCGTGGGGTCCCCGCCACGAGAAAGCGATCCTCTGCTCTCTCGTGGGTCATTCCATGGGGTGCAGTCTCTCATGAAAAAAACTGGCTGTACCTGCTTAGGCGTGGGCTTCTCCCTCTGNCACGACTCTCTGTAACTCTGCTTACTGAAGTATCACCTCACACAGTTTCTACTCAGCCACACCATCTCTCCAGATGAGATCAGATATTCTGCTTCCCAAGCTGGCATTGTTTTCAGCTTGACACAGTGTCCATGGCATCCAGTTTTGAAGGGGAGTTGCTTAAAGGTTTGCTGGTTTAGGGCATCTCTGGCTTTGTGTATGTTAAGGTACAAATATAAAGCTTTTGTAGGGTGATGATATTGTGATGTTTGTTATGAAACTAAAGGAAATTGTGCCCACCTGGCAGTGTTTTACCAGCTGAAAAAAAGCCAAGAGGCTTTTGGAGTTGTCAGGTTAATTAGCATTAAGGAGGGGAAGTTCATGATGAAGAAATCTGTTGGTCTGCACAGGTATGGGAAGGTAGTTCACTGTGTTCCCCTCCTCATTTAGCCTTTGTTTCTGCTTTCTCCAGTCTTGCTGAGTCTCCCCCTTTCACTGTTTGCATGTTCACTTTCCTCTGCTTCACCGTGTTTGCCCATTTTTGGGCAGATCCCAGTTTCCACTGTGCTAGAGCTTATGGATAGATGTCAACCTGAAATGGACCAATTCTGTTAATTTGTGTTTTCTAGTATTTGTTGGAAAACAAGGTGAAACTCAAGTTGGTCAATTCTGCTTTGACATTGTTTCTTCTGCTGTTGCTCCTTCCAGCATGTTGAGGGTACTGTGTGAAGGCAGTTAACACACTAGATAACCTTGCATGAGGTAAATGAAAGAAAGTTGCTTTATATGTGGTATTCCTGTTTTGGGGAAAAGGACTGGCAGCTTGACTAACTCCATTGTTTATGCACTGGAGAAGTAACTTAGGACTTTGCAATCTGGTTAATGTGCTCAATTTAGAACTGTATGTAAGCACTTGTAAATGAAATGTTGATTTCAATCTTTAAAACCCATGAGCTGATGTTCTTTTGTAAGCAATAGACAGATGCTAAACTTTTTGGTTTCGTTCTGGTTGTTTCTGTGATTAATATTTATGCTGGCTGTTTACTGGCAGTGTGTCTTATTTTGGCCTCTGTCCACCTGAATACTGGGTAGTTACTTTTGTTCTCAAACACTGCATAGCAATGCTGGGATTTATCTGCCATTGGCACTGGGACATGGTATACTAATTTCTCCAGTGCTGACTAATGTTGCACAGTGCCTTCATTGGGAAAAAATGGTAGCGCTTAGAAACTTGTCCAGCTTCACTGTCTTCTTGGTAGAGTCTGTTTCCAGGCTGATAAAGTGAAATAAAATGTGATCTTTATATTTTACACAGAGACAGGAGGTTAGAGTTGAATTTCACGTCTAAGTTGTATGAAATAGTGTTGTGGAATTGTATGAAGTTGTACAGAAAGTTCCTATCCTTCAAATCCCACTTACCTCATTAAGGAGGGGATTTTTGCCCTAAGGATACCAAATTTGTTCTGAAAATCCCACCTACCAGTATCTGAAGAACTAAGTTTCCTAGAACTGCCTTCAAGTTGTTCTTCTCTGTACTTTAAGGCAAGTTCATTGAGGCAATTCTTCATCTTTGAAAGTACAGGCGTTCAAACTAAGAGTAAAATGATAGAATAAGATGGTGTTATCATCTGATTGGGGACTGCCAAACCTTGCAGATAGTTGTGTAATAGTTTTTAGCTATTTAGATGATTCCCTATGAATCATACAGTTCATATTTACTGTAATATTTAAGCATATTTTTGAAGGCTATGAATAAAATAAAACCTGAAACCCAAGTATGCAGTATATGTGCTATATAATACAGTGACCATTTATCCTATAAACAGTAAGTAGCTTTTCTGAGTTTGATGCTTTTATAAAGATAACTAATTCCATTAATTTTTTAAGATTAAATTTTTATCTGAATACTCTAGCATTTTGGTTCCAAGTATTGCCTATTTTTAAAAGGGCCAAATGTAATCATTGCTCTAAGTATGGATTGTGTGTTGCATGGATGCTGGATTCCAAACTGCTGAAGTTATTTCCTTGTCTCCAGTTTTACTTATTCAAATATGATTCAAAAATTAATAAGCTTGCTTTTGCCTTTTCGTGATTTTTATTTCAAAAGTTCATGAATTAAGTATTTCTTACATTGTAAATTTTATATGTGATCTTGAAAGATTGTATCTGTAATAATCAGAATAATATGAATTTTTTCTCTTTGGAAATGTTCAAGTCTTCTAGTCTAGTGATTGAGGAAAATATTAAGTTGCTTTTAATACTTTGTGAATGAAAGCATTTTCTATGAAACTTTGTGACACTGAAGGCTCTGCATTAGAATGTACAATGTTTTATTATCTGATTTTATCTTGAGAAATGTGGATAGCAGCTTCTTCATTGGGTTTGTGACATCAGGAGTTTAGTAGTCAGCCTTTCCATCTAACTTCACTGACAGATGCAGTCATTTTAAAGGAAGTAAATTTGCTAAGTATAAAACTTAAGTACTATCATTACTACAAAATGTAAAGCTTCAAGTGTCAGGAAAGGAGAATTAGTCAGATCTTAAATATTGACACACATATTCCTGATTAGTGATATTTACTGAAGAACACATATTTGAAATTATTTTAAAATGTGTCATTTAGAAGGATATTATTCCAGATTTATTTCTTTCACAGAAAGTTAAAAATATGAATCAGAATAAAATAATTCAGATTTTGCCATAATAAGTATTCATATGTCTTATGCTTGAAATCTGTTCATATCTTATGTTCCTTGGTTTACAGTTTTCAGTATTTCCAGGTTTTTTCCCTCTTCACTTGAACATATTTGTCAGCTGTGGTTACATTGGGTGGGTACAGCTGGCATCACATGTGGATGTCAGGAGCTCCAGTGACAGGATAAGCATGAATGGCTTATACTTAACATGAAACCATGAAGATGAACAACTAATTCTTCCTGGTGAGGGTGGTGAGGCTCTGGCACAGGTTGCCCAGAGAAGCTGTGGCTGCCCCATCCCTGGAGGTGTTCAAGGCCAGGTTGGACGGGGCTCGGAGCAACCTGGTTTAGTGGAGGGCGTCCCTGACTGTGGCAGGGTTGTTGGAACTGGATGATCTTTAAGGTCCCTTCCAACCCAAACCATTCTATGATTCTATGTCCCATTTAGCAAGCAGAGCACCTGTGCAGTGTCACAGTAGCACAGAGTCAATTAGGTTGGAAAAGACCTCTGAGATTATTGAGTCCAACCTACAACCAAACACCACCTTGTCATCTAGACTGTGGCACTAAGTCTTTCCTTAAACACCTTCAGAGATGATGACTCTACCACCTCCCTGGGCAGCCCATTCCAATGTTTAATCACTATTTCTGTGAAGAAACTCCTCCTGATGTCCACCCTAAACCTCCCCTGGTGTAGCTTGAGACTATGTCCTCTTGTCCTGAATCTTCACTTTACAAGCGTGATGATTAAATGTATAATTCTAAAGACAAATGCAGGCTCTGCTGCTAGGCTGGAGTGTCTGGTGTGCTCTTTTTTCACAAGGACTGGTGGCTTTTGAGGTGACTTCTCTGGGAAGTTTGTGTCAGCAGGTGAACAGCCATAGCAATGAGAGCAGCACGGACCTGCCATTCTGCCCCTGAGAAAGGCACAGGGCCCTCTGCAGCATCCACTGTGGGAAAGGTCCCCTCTGCCCTGCCCATGCACTGCCCAAACCTTCAGCCACAAATATCCTTGAAATCTGTGCAATGTTTTGCCCCATTCTCAGGGTATATGGACACACAAGCCTGAAATTAAAAAGTGCTGCTTGACGTGCCTCAGGTCCAGACATACTCATTGAAGTCAAGGGCCCCTTTTCCTTTTCCTCTTTCTCCAAGCTAAGGAAAGTCACCAAGGTTTTCCAGGTAGCAGGCATGGCTCAGTGCCAGACATCGTTATCCAAATTTAGGGCTTAGTGTGATAATAGTATGTTATGTACATGTAAATAGGTAAGAGTTCTATTTCCTCTTCTTATTTTTGGTAGAACTCCCTTTTGGACATCCCAGACATGGCACATATCTTAGTGGGTCCCTGATACCTTCAAGCAGCACTTTGTATTCAATCAATTATATCCTTAATTTAAAATCTTCTGACAAGAACCTGTTTTGAAGGCCCTTTCCCGATGGGTAGAAAACCATGCTGCTTTTAAAAGCGTTAGGCTTTCAACTGTGCCAAGAAATTCCCTGGCAAACAGCTAATTATGTCCACAGATAAAGTCTGACAAAAAAAAAAATTGCTTCAAGCCACAAGTCAGAGGCTTAACCATTGTTTGTGTGAAGCTCCTTTCCAGCTGGTGATGTCGGGGAGTTGGCAGGGAATGTGGCCGGGAAGCAGAGTTCTTTGTTGGGGACACAAGCCCCTGCTTTAGGCAGATTACAGAGCCACACGTAAAATGGGCTCTGCGCTTTCACTGACCAGGATGGCGGTCACCTTTCTGCTCTGCTGAGCACCGTCTCATGACTTCACAGGCCAGGAATTAAAGCCAGCCACAAAGCAGCTTTGCCAGGGATTGTCTGCAGATTAAATTAAATGCCTGTCCTCATGCAGTGTATCTGAATTGTAGCAGACCCGCTTCTCACTGTACACACTTGTTCCTGTCAGGAAGAGGCAGCTACTGGAAAACATTACAGTCCTTGGGAGCCTGACTGTCAGTGATTCCATGGGAATACTGAGCGTTTTGTGTGTTCATCATGATGTTAATTCTATTGTGTTTCACAATGGAAATAAAAAAAAAATAGCTTAGTCTGCTGATACCACACCAGTGTGTCTTATGGATGGTACCTACTGCCAGTAGCTCTGTTTTGTGCTGGGACTTCTAAATTCCCACTGTCACAGTATTTGGAAGTGTGAATTTTTTTTTGTTTTACTTTTGTTTAAAATTTTAAGGAATGAGCAAAATTCAGGGTTCTTTTTTTAATTCTATAAATTGCATAAAATAATCTCAACTTAAGTTGTACCTTTTCCCTTTCACCTCTGTGCGTTACATTTTTGTATGTGGAAAGAAAAAACGTATTAATTTCAGGAAGACAACATTTAAACATACCAAAATCAAAGAGCCAGCGGATTTATGTATTTCTTTCTTCTATTTTTATTTTCTTCTGTTTGTTTACCGTGTAAGTGAATTGTGCAACTGCTCCATAGACTCTTGACTCAGAATGTGCCGCAGCCTGAGTTTTGTTTAAAAAACTTTATCTCATCGCTGACTGTCCAGCTGGTGTAGCTGATGAATAAGAGTTTGGGGCTCAGTGTCTTTTTTAAAATTTCACAACCTCTAATTTCTCATTAACAATGTGCTTCACGGTTGCCACTCTTATCCCACCAATCTCTCAAAGACAAGCACGTTACCACATTAGTCAGTATAATCTTTGCACAGTTTCTGTAATGGTGTGATATGTGAAAGTCATCTTGAAACTTGAGTTTAGGGTCATAATCAGTAAAGATGCAAAGAGAACACGGATGTGCCTTTGCATTTCATAATGGAGGGGAATCTGGTGAAAACTTGACCCTGAGTCATTCAGCCTTGGTCAGGTTTTACAAATGCCCCTCAACTGATTTTATGGGGTATTTTTGATGAAAATGCCAAAGATATCTCCTTCCAGAAGCATGGTGTGGTCTTTAATGACCTTTGGAGCGAGTGTTTTTTAACACTAAGGTTTTCATTCCTCCAAGTTTTAACATGTTCTTGTGAAACAGTTAATCAATAAGACAACACTGAGTCATTTTAAGAATGGGTCAAGAATTAAGGTATTTTTTTTGAACAGCACACAGCTTTCTAGTCAAAAAGAAGATAGGATAGACTTCTGAAAATTAAAATGCAGATCGTTTTCTATTAATATTTTAAATTTTTTAAATAAAAGGGTTAAGCTTTTTTTGTTGCATAGAATATGAAACTCTACTTGCCAAAGGAAAAAAAAAACCTTACAATTTTTTTTGTTGTTGTTTTTGTTTCTTAAAACTGCTTAAAAAGATTTAATGCACATCATACCAGGAATGGTATGGAGAAAGATGGCCATATATCACTGGAAGTCTCCATCAGTGAAGTGGTGAATGTGTTTTTGTCAGCAACACAAGGCCTTAAAGAAAGAAAAGGAAAATATGACAACTATATTTCTACCACAACTGTGAGATCAAAGTACTTTCCTAGGAAACATGAGGAGATGTGTCCTGTGCCTGCAGAACCAGCTGCAAAACCTCCTTCCAGCACATCATTTGTATTCTCAGCCTGGCTTTGCCAAAGGTACCTGGTTAGGAAGCTGAAACTATCAGTTAAATGAGAACTCTGTCTAAAATGTTGTTACCTTAAATGCCACGGTATCAGGGCAGTATATACATGATCACACATGTTATTCCACACCAGACTTCACTACCTTGTAATTTTTCTTTTTTCTTTCTGCTTTTGCTAACAGGGTAGATTTACTTTTTCCTGCTCCATCTCAGTCTGATTCAGCCTTTGTTTTCCACTCACATGACCAGAACTCTCACTCAGGCCCTTATCATTTCATGTCTTGACAACTCCAGTCATCTTCCTTCTAGTCTCAACAAATACTGGCTTGCAACATGTGTATCTTTTAAAATATTTCTCTTCTTGCTATTTTGATGTTCCATTGTTCTGTCTCTTGTACTGTGGGATTATTTACTTTCATTTTTTAGACCGCACCTTACCATTTCTGATTTGCTTGCACTGCTGACTGTATGGCATATGCAGTGCCAGTCTTTATTGCCCTTTTAAGTGTCTCCAGAAGTATCTTCAAATTTCCCCCTATCCTATTTAATGCGTGGTATTAACTAAAAGTCTTGAGTGCTTTTTCATTGCTCTTTCATTCCTTCTTAATTGGGACCTCTAAATTCTAGTGCAGTTTGACTATATAACAATAGTACTAACCTGACATAATACTTTTCAAAGCATGTGAGAATTCTTGGCTACCACCAAATGGCACTAAATTCAACCAATAGTGAAGTCAGCATGGCTCTTATTAAATACGCTATAGTCATATGCCTTAAATAAAACTTGTCCATTGCAATATTATGTACTAAAGCTTACCAGGAGAATGTTGTAACTGAATGTCTCATCCATTTATCAATCCATTTAATGTGATTTTCTTGATGGCGAGTTGATCGTAGTATTTTTGGGTGTAAGGGTATTAAGTTTTTTCCAGGTATGGCTATGGTATTTTTCCTTTTGCATTTTAGTACAGCGTAAAAATTCAATGACTATTTAGATACCTTAGGCTAATTTAGATTCCTCTGAGACTCAAAACTGCTGCCCTACCAACAGCTTAAACACAGCAGAGACCCAAATTCGCCTACTGGTTTAGATACCAAAAGCTGACTGGTTCTCCAGGCACTCTCAGCTCCTGTGCACGATGCTGACATTGCTGGCACACAGGCAAGTTTTGGCACAGTGCTCACCTGTCTCCCTGCCCCCTGGCAGAGTTCTCTCTGCCGGCACCACGGATGGTGACCTTGGAGTCACCAGGGTGCTGCCTGCTCCCTTGGCTCTGCTTGGCTTTTGCTTTGAGGAAAAGGTTGACTTGGTTCAGGTTCCTGGTGCCAGGAGCGGATTTTCATTTCAGACACACACAAAATAGAGCTGGACCTGAACTGTCATCCTCTCCTATGTCTTTTTGTTGCTGACTGACACAGGGAGCTTCTTCACTTTACTTTCTGTGCTTGATGAACTCTTTGTAAGGTGCTTTGACTTGCCCAAACACTGTCTCAGGGTGCTGATTTCCATTACTTTGCAGGACACTTCCAGTCAGGCATTGCAGTGTTGGATGGAACAAAACTGAAGTTCTTTTGAGGATTCCGTCATAATCTCATCTGAGAATGAGAACTAGGGTCATATTTTCAAGGATCTAGATATGCCTAATGGTTAAGATAGTCAACGAATAGTATTTCCAAAGAAGTATAAGCATCTTATATTGTTTGTACATTTATATTGTTTGTACATAATTTTCAGACTTCAGAAATTTCTAGGTCACTCTCCACAGTTTCTGTTTGCCTGTGAAATCCCACAATTTTGTAAGAGGCAAAATGGGCGATGAGCAAGTGGAAGGGAAACTTACCTAGTTATCTACTTATGTATCACAGTGGCTTTGAGCTACTTCATTACATGTTCATTAGTTCATGTTACAGTTGATACCAAGTTAATCCTATTAGAATTTAGTATGTTACACAGCTTTGGACAGGATAATATGGGAGGCTTCTGGAAGGAAGTGGTTTGTAGTCCTAAATTGCTATGGAAGATTTCTTACTATCTTCAGTGCTAGATGGAAGAAGGAGACCATGGGCTCTTAAGGATCACGAAGGAGATTACATAATTACAGAAACAGCAGTGTTTTTGTTAGAAGCACACCTAATATCACAAAATAACAATGTATTGAACTACTCCAAGTGAATTTCCCAAACAGGGTGATGGCAACTTCCTTGATTCTATTTGTTTTAGTATTTATTCTGTTTGAGCAAGGAGATTGGACCAGATGACCCACTGGGGTCCCTTCCAACCTTACCTATTCTGTGATTCCTAAATACTTATTTCTCTTTCTAATCAATGACAGCATGATCCAAAAAAGTATTTCCTAGATGCAGTAAACCCTAACTTTTCCTTCTGATTTAATTTTGAAGAACGAATTGTATTGAACTTCTCTTAAGCACATTAATTGACATTTGTGTTCAGTCTGGATAAAATAATTATATAAACTAGTTCTATAATATGATTAATCACTACTAAGGCAGAGCAAATTCTGATGTGTTTAATTTACAAGGGTATAACATTACTGTATGTCAGTGATTTCTGATCACTTTTGATTGTGAAAAGGCCTACAGGAAAATTAATTTGAAATTTAAATATGCAGATAAGTATCGGATGAAGAATTAGTAGGAAAAGTAGAAAGTAAGGAAAACATGGCAATAAAAATGATGGGATAAAGGCTGTCTATAGACATTCCCATTTGTGTAATTATTAACAAATGCAGTCTGTTAATAGTCTGCAAAGTTTTTATTGTTTTTTGAGACTATGCAAAACTGAATTAGAAAGTGCTTAGGTATAAATTTAGCATATTTAAAGAAACATTCCTTAAAGAATGTTTGGGGTTCAAAACTGCATTTGTAGACAGCGTGATAACTGTAAGAAGGCTGTCTCATGAAATGGACCTTTATTAAGCTTGATCTCTGCAAAATAAAGATCCAATTAAGGAGTTGAAAAGATAAAGAATGACCATCTGTGAGGGAATTTGCCACAGATCTAATGATAAGCTAATTTTTCAGATAAAGTGGGTACTACACTTTGCAGGGGATGAAGTAGAGAAGATAGAAATCTTTTTGGATTGCATTTTTGCCAGGAACATGAACAAATTGGATAAAAGCAATGGAAACAATGCTTGCAGGTCAGTGTAAACACATTCTTTCTTTCTAGATGATGACATTGCATTGGCCCTTATTTCTATAAATGCTCGAAGCAATGTGGTGGGAAATGTACTTTTTAGCCTGAGGATTTTGCCTGATTTCTGAAAGCCAGCAGTGACCACATGCACTAAGCAACATTTTGTCCCAGAGGTTATAGGAGTGTGCATGGCATAAGGTTTCATGTGATGGAGCAGTGGTAGCTCCTGTATTGTTTAACTGGGGACTGTTTCCCACTAAAAACTGATTCTTGGGTAGTTTTGTACCAACAGAAGAAGAAAAACAACGGCATTTGTTTAGAACTTCTCCTAAATTGGGTGAAGGTAATAGTATGGTATTGCAGGTGCTTTCTCAAATGCTGAGCTTTGCTTGTGCAGATTGATAAGACAGTTCAATTTGTAGATTTAAAACTTCCAAAGTTGCCCTATTAGTGAAGGTATGAGGTTTTCTCACTACAGAAATCTTTGATTCTGTGTATTTTTCGGGAGCAGCTCTGTTCAGCAGGGTCAGGATTAGTAACTCTCCTGAATGTTGTTCAGATCTTGTCTGTCTGGAACTGATCAGGAAAATTAAAGCTATTAGGACTATGTGTGTCACTGAGGTGTTTTAAATCCCACCTCTTACTTGTTTTATATCCCCTTGTCTTCAGTGAGCTTTACTAAGGAACTTTAACTGCTTAGCTTACATTAATATTGTAATACATTAATATGTATTTCTGTAGCAAAGAGGTTGCTGTATAGTTCCATATTCTTTAGCTGAGATAAAAGGACTTAAAAAGCACAAGTAGAAGGACCCTGCTATGGGATAAATGTAGATAAAGTATATTCTACAAAGAACTTAAGTATGATAATAAACATTGAGATATACAGTTAACCTATGTATATAAAAACAGCACCTCTCTGATCACTTAATTCTATTTTTTAATAATGTTAAGCAAACACAGATCCCATTTCTTCAAACTTCTGTAGTAATACCACTTCAAAGGTGGCTCTAGATGTTGTAATCACATTCTTTATTTTATCTAAACTTCTTAGGTATAGTTAGATGTTTTCTACGATAGTCAGCTCTATAGGTGCCACCTGCCGTGACAGGGCTCATAACTAATCCAGTATTTGCTGGTCAAGTTAAAAAAATTCAGAATTACAAGTAAGCTGCTTAAATACTTTGTTTCATCCATCTGCTCTTTTTTTTTTCCTTTTCTTTTCAAATTACAGGCACATCCAGGTCTCTGCTAGTTTTGATCCTCACAGCTACAGGCCAGGTTCAACAGAGAGAGAGGTATGTTGCATGAGTGGTGCTTGAAGCTTGATTTCTTTGGCCAAAGAGATACATTTCTTTACTTTACTATGTTTTGGTTTGCTTTCCTCTTACCTCCTTGCTGCCGTGGGAGTATCTTTAGGACAACCTGTTGCTAAGTGTTTGTGAAATCAAGAGGACTCATTCTTTCAGATAAATCTTGCAGAGCTTTCCCCCCCACTCCCCAAGATGTTTTGCTTGAGGCTGGGTTTAGGTACAAAGCCTCAGTTCTGACCTTTGTGAGAAAATAATGAATGGTAAACAGCTAAAGGCCAAATGCCAACCATATGTGTTACCTTTTGCAGCACTGCTGAAGTAAATTGAGTTTGCATGAGCCTTAAACCAGCACTTATGGCAGAAATTGCAATGTCTTCCATTGCAGTTTTGGTTTGTGTTGGCCAATTTATGAGCCACAGGAGTCAAACTGAATGCAAAAGAGTTCTTGTGGATTGGGTTGATGCCATGAATGCCAGAGGCTGGGCCCAAAGGATATAAATGCATGTATCTCTGTTATTTATCTTTCACATTTTTTCTATATAAAAGCCTGTCTTAATATATTCACCTATTTTCTGCCTTTTTCCAGTCCTCGGGGATGACAACAACTAGCAGGTTTTAATACACACTGTGTAACACACGGAGTATTTGTTCTGTCCTTAACATGCCTGATTTATTTTTATCAACTTATTGGCCTCTGGCTGCCAAAGCACGCACAGTGGACACCTTGTTGGCATTTAATTAGTGCCAGTATTGGATCAATGTCAAATTAAATCTGAAAAAAAAATGTATTTTGTGCTGTGCACACACAGTTTTGTTAGCCAAATGAATCCTTGCCTTTAGGAACAATTACCTTAGACACAACAAATGGGGTCCAGTTTAGACACAAGTTCTTAGTCATTGGAGTGAAAATGGGTTTGCTGATAAATGATCCTATCAAAAACCAACTCAAAACAGAGGAATTTTATTTCTGCACTAACAGAAGCTGGTATAAGATCTCTTCTGTCTTACTGTGGAAGCCTCTTAGATTTTTCCTGCTGGTCTCCAAGATGCCTAGCTCAAAATTTGATGTCAGTAAGCCTGCTGGCATTTTACAAGCAAAGATGATCCCTACCAATTTCAGATAATGCGCTTAAATCCATAGTCCCAAAGAAAGACTTGTTTTTTAATGGTAGTAATCCTTTAATTGACTGGGTGTGGAAACACCACAAGGCCTCTTCTGGGTTCCCTGGTGAGAGGCTTTCTGCGTATAATCTGCTTTTTTTAAAAAACCCTGTTAAAAAGCTCAGTAAGTTTTTAATCTTTCCTTTGAGTATTTGTAAAGCTATTATGTTCAATACATTAAATGATACAAATGCACTTTCTGCAGCAGATATTAAGATGGAGAGTAAGTATTGGATGAACTAAGAGTTAAACAGAAGCTAGCACAAAAATTTATCCGCTGGGAGAAATAGTACTTTGGAACTATATACCATGAAAATACAATTATTTTGGCAAGAGGAATAGAAGATAAGAATTTTTATTCACCTAAGAAAGTGTAAAGCTTCAATGTTTTTGTGTCTTTTAGCCCTTGATAACTTGTCCTTTCACTGGGCTCCAAAGGAGTTCCAAGTGTCCTGCAAACAAGTACGATGTATTTGTAATATTTAAATATTTACTAATAATATTGTTTGCTCTCCACTCTTTCTGAGCACCTGAGAGATGAAGTAGACTGGGAATAAGCAGCAACATTTTTTGGCACAGAGCAGGTTGAACCAACAGAATAATAAAATTATCCTGGCTATCAGGAGCTGGAAACATTATATTAGCTTAGGAAATCTTACACAATATCTGCCAAATGTGTGATTGTATTACAGCACATAAAAGTGCACTGAATTGGACCTTATTTAGAATAAAGTACACAAAATACCTTCCTTGGAACATTTTTGGCCACGTAAGGTATATACAGCTAGTGAAAGTGTTCTTTCTTCATACTCCTGGAATTCAAAGCTCATTTTACTTGTCAATTGTTTCTTTCTGGAGCTTCTATAGCAAGTTTGCAATAGAACTGGCTGGAGCTCATTTTTAAAAAAAGAAGTACTTTAAACACAGAAAAGATTCTTGGTAAAATTGGGCAAACCTTGAAGAAGAAAAGCTGCAGTCAAAATTTTAATATTAGTTCCTTTCTGCAACTAAATTTCTGCTTTTGTAACAAACTACTGCATTGTAGAGAACTTAGGATGAAATATTAGTGTCGCTTTCTTCCTGTTGGTCTTTTAAAATACATTTTAAATCAACAAAATACGGTAATTTCCCTCAATATAAATCAAGGGAGAGCATATATATTCAAAAGCATCAAACTTTTGATCCTCTTTACCTCTTCCCTCCTTGATTTTCACTCAGGTGTTTTTTCTTAGCCCCATAAGTCTGCATATTTATTTATTTTTTAATTATTTTTTTCATTTGTCCCATTGTGAAGACTTTTTTTTCTTTCCCAAAGCATGGAATCATAAAGCATAGCTTAAAGTCCAGTCTCCTGTAGATGACTGGCTGAATCATTAAATCCCTAAAATATCTTTGAACAACTCAAATCTTTACCAGACAGAATAATTTTAAACACCTTTGCATTTTTTGTTGTGATATTGGATGATCTTTTTGTCAAATACTAGATATAATTTTGCTCCGGTGTTTTTTTTTTTTCTGGAATTAGGGATTAATTCACTGTTTAACATTCCTTATCTGTTCAAGTTACCTCTGCCAAGATGAGAGATTTGAAGGGAGATGTAATTTAATCCTCAATTTTATATGGTCTACCATTGCAGGTTTTTATACTGGAATGATAAACATGAGAGAGTTGCACCCGTTTTTAGCAAAACTGCCTTCCTAGTTACAGTTTTATTAAAACCAGCACTGGAAGTAGAGGTTGCCTGATGGCGTTCAGTGACATCACTGAAAATGACATTTCATGCTATATTATTTCCTTTTAGATGATTGAGAAGCTTGATCTAAATCAATTTTGAATTTATTTAGTTTAAGCAGAAGACTAGGATCAGGGGTTTTTTCAGCTGTTCAGTGTGGACTTCCTTTTTCAGCTTCCTGGTCGGTGGAACTGGTATAATACCAGGCTGGAAATTTTTTTGGAGTTGAAGTTTTTGAGGAGCTTTGAAGATTAAGTACAAAGTGTTATTGTTCATTAGTTTTAAAAGCTAATCCATGAGCAAAAAAAAAAGAGGAGCAAGACATGCCTGGGGGAGAAAATGCTTCTGTCGGGAACACATATGGTACAAACTGCTCTTTAGGTACAGAGATGGAGCATTATTCTTAATTGTGTTACAGAGTAGAGTGCAGGGCTAAAGGGTTACAAGTGGAGCAGTTTGGTATTCGGGACCCAGGCTAAACGAAACCCGGGTTAGTGATTGTATTTTGGCGTTGTTTTTTTTTTTTTTTGAGTGTCTATCACAGAAGAACAACAAATCATAGCGGATCTTAAACTTTCTTCTCTTCTGTTGCTCCCCTCCAGACCGTTTGTCTCACAGGGATTTACCTGGACAAGATGCACATCTGTCCAGGTGTTGGCTCCTTTCAAGCTCAGCTGCCTCCCAGGTTATACCAGAGCAGTTTCTCAGCTGCTGCTCTCAGGGCAGGGACAGGTGCCCATTGCCCCAGCTGCTCAGGAACCATCCCTCTGTAATTTTCCTCTGCAACCTCTTCTCACCATGCCAAGCGTTCAGATGTCTGTCTTTGAGGTCGTCTCTGCTGTGGCACAGCCACAGAACTGTCCTTGTTTGAGCAGGGCGGGGACTGTGTCCCTTGTCGGTGAGGTCACTGCCCTGCCTGGGTGACCTTCCCTTACAGAGCAAGGACAATGGGAAATGTGAGATCACCAGGCAGCATTTCTTTTGAAGCTGAGAAAACACCAGAAACGTTTCTGACTCCTTGTATCTTTAAATGACCTTGTTGATTTGGTAGCATTCTGGTGTGCCTGTTCTAAACACTGCTCGGGCCTTGGTGGGATGATCTCAGAAGTCTAAGTGAACAGGAACTACTACTTACGGATGTTTTTCGTTTCTATTGACTGATTTGGGGGAAATTCCTTATAAATCAGCATTTTAATTAAATTGTTAAGGTAAATCTTTCTAATATAAGCGTAGTTGACTTAATATAGATGTATATCTTGGGCATGTATTTTCAGATTAATCATAAATTTGTTTTCTGAAAGCTGGAATTTTACGTGTTGAAACATGAACTCTTTGCGTGCCAGAAAAGTGAATTTTTGAACTATGATGCTGTTTGTAGCTGTTAGAGAAGCAAAGAAACCATGTAGACACATGCACGTTTATGAATGTAAATATTGCTTTGAGGAAATGCCTCAATTTGTATTAATTTGAAATCGTTTGTGAAACATTTCTGCAGTTGGTGCTGTTGTTCTATTCTTGAGTACTTAGTTCTTTGGGTCATCTTTTATGATTAAAACTGGACCCAGCAACAATTAGCCAGAACAACAGTACAGGTCATTTTTATTTTATTAGATGTTTCATTTTGCTCTGTTTAACCTTAAATGAGTAATGTGGTAGCACAGATTCACTCCACAAGACAACCAGATGTACGGCAGGGTCTGGTTTAGCTACCACATTGTCATACTCAGGAAAGCAGAATGCCCATGGAATCATAAAGGAGGAAGAGGCCGTATCTTACGTGTCTCTAAACTAAACATTAATTGTTCTCTTTTCGATCTTTTGCCTTTGTTTCGATTCATCTTGTTCGTTACTCAATTTGTACTTGGCATTTGGTCCATAAACACGGAGATCTGCTTTTTCATGATGCACAGAAGTTTCTCCTCATCTTAGTTCAGTGAGGTCTTGCTTCTCTAGAGCCTCAGCATCTGTCCTTACTCCCATCAGCACTGCACGCTCACTTCTTAATCCTTTATCCCCTCCACTCCATCAGCAGTGTCTGATGGTTTTTCTGTTGTTCAGCCACATTTCACTCCCACTCTTGTCTCGAGTCACAAGGCTGCACTGATTTTCTCACACTTCGTCCCTTCCATGCCTCACTCATCCCTTCCCTGCTCCCTTCTTTCTGTCTTAATGTTTCATCCGTCTCTGTGTCCATCGTGTTCCTATCATCAGGAACATATTCTTGCTATAGCTCCCTGTCCATTGCCAACTAAGCTCCCTTATTTCTTCTCCATCTGAATATTTCTGGCCAATACACCATACTCATCTGCCCCTCCTTCTTTCATTGATCACATTGACTTGTGCCTCATCTTCACTTATGGAGTTGAAGAGTGAGAAATTTGAAACCAACATGAAACATTATTTTTGGGCAGCACGTTGTTCATGGAACAGCAATGTGACCTGGACTGTTTCATTTCAGTCAACAAGTCTTCTACTGGTGTGGATAGGAGTAGTTGTAGCTCTAAAACGTGTATTTATATCACGCATTTTTCAGCTGTGGGACACAGGACAGCGAGAGAGATCTCATTTGCAGCCATACATCTTGAGAAGGACACATCTGCTCTGGTGTTTAATAACTTCTAACTGTCATAGAGTTTATAGTCTGTAAATGATTTCCAAGACATGAATCAATTACCTTTGAAAGGAAATATGAATAGATTACAAGATAGGTGTTGCTATGCATTCTTGACATTCTGAAAAAGCATGTGGGACCAATAAAACTGCTGTGTGTTCCTCTGAATCTTAAGGCAAAATTCATAATTCTGCTCCTAAGTTTACCCTAGGTTTGAAATACTTCAGAAGAGATAGCAAGTAAAGTAGTTCCACGGATACCTGCCAAAAACCCCTTAATTTGTGCTCCTGAGTGTAATTATTGTTATGTTGGTCATGGAATAGAAACAGCAGACATCTGATATGTCGTGGCTTACTTGTGTGCATAACCTTTTTGCAGTACTTTTGTGACTCATGGCCTTGTTCTAGGAAAAGTTCCCAGTGAACCATCCCTTTTCATTTTGAGTACATGTGGTAGCCTCAATTCTGTTTTAGAAAAGTGACTTTTTTGAAGGCTCTCTGTCAGTGCAGCGCTTTGATTTCAGATCACAATTTTCACAGAGAAGTTCTTTATCTACCAGCTCTGCAAACTTGGCCTGATTGCTTGGAGTCAAGGTTGTGCAGCCTTCATAGTAAAGATACATTAGACAGAAGGTAGGGACCAGTTGCAGAAATTGCTTCACACTGCTTGCAGACCTGGGACACTAATTAACAGTTCTGTTAATGATACATGGGACAAAGGAGCCAGGTAAACAGATGAGACTACATGCACAGAGAGCAGAAGTTTATGATAGGAATGTGCTACTTTTATGGAAACCCTTCTCTGACTGCATTTCCATTTCAGTCGTATTAGTTTAATTAGGAATGACAATTTTTCCATTTTAAAATATGCCTGGCAGAAAAAGAGCAGGGGTAGGAAGAACCTTCCAAAAGGAGAGGGCAGGAGCATGGCAGAGCAGGGTACAGGTATCCCTTAGCAGATGATTCTTTGTACACACAACGTGACTCAAACGCATCAGGGCCTTAAGTCTCCTGAATCCCTTCACCCCTGGTAATTCCACTCCTTAAGTGTGTGGGCAGCAGCAAGTGGGAAGACGTTTCCCTGCTGAAGATGAGGAGAGAAGAATCTGCTGGCCTTTACTCAGAGCCACATTAAAGGAAGGAGGGCTTGCTTCCTTGTGATGTTACTTGTCACTGTCTAAGCATGTAACCCTTAGTGTATGCTGAACCATTTGCTTTCCATGCGTCATGACTCTGGAGCATGGGAAATAATAATAAAAACAGTGGTGTTACAGTCTCAGTGCACGAGGAGAGTTTCTGAATATTAGCTGAATTGGCACGGATTTCTTTTCCTAGCAGAGAGCATCACTCCATGGACAAAAAAAACAATTAGGAAAAAGGATGACAGTTTATTTTCCTCAGGGGTTTGTAATAGGTGCCATAGCTTACCTGCTGGTGTTTCATGAGGTCAGTGTATTTTGGCAGAAGCTTTTGTGGCTTACAAAGGCTGTGCCATATGGGATCCCAGCTACTGTGACTCTGGAAAATGCCTGTAGGTCTTACACATCAACAGACTATTGAAACATCTCATTTTATAACTGCCAGTGTGCTCAGAAATCAGGTATAATGTTTTCCCAAACATTTCTGGACTGTTGAAGAAGTAGAATGCCCATTTGAAGCACCATTGAAGATGTTTCGAACAGACCTACTGTTTACATCACAGCCGGTTAGAGAAGGATCCCTGTACATCTGCCATCTGCCAAAGAGGATAATGTGCTTTGTAACTGGCATCTATTATTAATATTGTAGGCAGCAAACCTTTCAGATAGGGCAGGAAACAGAAATAGGACTCGTGGTCTGATCCCAACTCTGCTGGTGTTTTGTGCCTCCCTGGGAAATTGGCTTAAGCTGTCTGGCCTACTGACTTCTTACATTGTGTAATCAGAATAACTTTGTACTGTTTTGTCTTCTTCTGGTGGAAAAAAACCAAGCTGGATGTCTTTATGTAAAACACGCTGTGATGGAAAGCTGCCTATGAACTCAAATAATTAATGCCCTTGTAGAAAAATTCAGCTGCGTCTTTGGAACTTTAAAACAAAGTGAGCCTCACTTATGAGAAGGGGGAAAAGGGATCTTGGGGATATTCCTGATTATCCTTTAGTTCCTACCATCGTTAGCAGCAAGGCTGCCTGTGATCCTCAGCCTGCCTTTGTGGTCAGTCAGTATTACTGAGTTCTGTGAGTTACAAGAGAGCAAAACAAACTTTGGTCGCTGCCTTCTGCGTGGGCTCTCCAATAACAATTTTTAACAGTCCTTCCCTCAAACAGCAGTGCTTTCCCACAGAAACTCGCAGAGAGCAGAGAATTGCTTTATACGAGTTGGTATTTAAACTGCAGTTCAAGGCTTTGAGATTCTTCATCTGGCCCTGATGATATCTCTTTGTAGCTCATTAAGCTCCACAACCCAAACTAAATGTGCCAAGGGAGTTGCTGTGTGAAGCAATGCACACTTGCTTCTTGCTGTGGCGTTGTGGTGCGCTGAATGCTGCGTGGTTATCTTCAATGATAACCTATTCAGCAGCAAGAAGAAAACACCTCTGTGGAGATAGCAGAGAGAAGGGGTTTTTTTTTAGTGTGAACTCGTGTCCCCCTTGTTTTTGTTGTTTTTTGTCTGTTGATGAATTTTAAAGAGGCCCTTGAGGATTTGGCACAGAATAAAAGCATTGTGCTAGATGTTGGAGTTAGACTATCCCTTCACCTTACTGCACACCCAAACCTGGATTGTATTGCTTGTTTTTCTCTCAGCTGGACTGAAGGAACTTGCATAAAGAACATAAAGAACAGGGAACTGGAAATTGTTAGTAATTTTTCTCACATTCTGATTTAGGATGTTTCTGTAAAACTCCCTCCACCCATTACAGGTAACAAAGATTTGATAGTTGGTGCCACAAGCAGCTCAGGTGGTTATCCAACATTGTAGTACCCCACCCAGACTGATCTTCAGAAGCCATCAGTTTGTTCTGATAGACAAACCTGTGACGAGTAGGATGCAGGCTGGATGTATCTTCTAGTTGCAGTCTCAGCATTGCTGAAGCTTTCTTGTCAAACTGACAGTGTCTTGCCTCTTTTCTATGTATCACGTTAAAAAGTACATGATCTGTACAAGGGAGTACTATTATTTGAAAATTAGAAGTTGATTTATATTATTTACTTATTAGAGAAAAGTTTTGATTCATGATACTACAAAGGATGTGATGTTTCCCTTCAGTAGATAATCCTGCCAGTACCTAGGACCTGCCTTATTTGTTTTTCCACAGCTGATAATTTTACAGTCACCAATTATGCTCCTTTCTTTTTTTTTTTTTTCAGGAAACCTAATGTAAGAGATATTCACTAACCATTTAATAACTACAGCAGAGTAACTGTAGTTCTGGCAGCACATTTTCACGGTCTTATCATGCATTAAACCCTTGATAGCTGTGTTTGATAATTCTGGCATAGACTCTGACACGATAGAGAGGAGCAAGAACACCAAGAGTAAGGAAGATGAACAGGAAGTGAAATTCCTTCCTGGAATAGGCACCTCACACTGTACAGGCTTTAACAGCCTTTATCAAAGGCTTTTTATTTTCAGTGCAGACAACTGAGCAGCACCATTTCTGCTGCTCTTGCCTGTCTTCTCTTCCAGCTCTAGGCCCTTCTGAGTCCCCAGCAGAGAGCAAGGAAAGCCCCTCTCTTGCTCTCACAGCTGGGGCCAATAATTACAGCTGATATCCAATGCAGGGCAGGTGAGCAAGGGAGGCTTCTCCTGGAGGTAGGAATTTGGGCTGGAGCTTGTCTGTGCAGTGGTTGCAAGGTGGGATCTGTGCTAGAAGTGCAGATTTTATTGGAATTTACAGGCAAACATTGCAGCAGAGCTCCTTAGGTAAGGATAGTTTGACTGTGCTCTTGCCCTTTTCTGTAGTTGGTAGGTCAGGAAGACAGCTGGAAATAAGTGAAAGTGGTAGGATTTCTGGGTATGGGTTGACAAGCAGATACTTTTGGTATCTTAAGTACTTATATTCAAGTCTTTGTGTCTATTTAGTGTTCTCAGTTCTGTCTGCCCTTGAGAAGACCTGAAGCTAGAGGTGTCTCAGAGCTAGCCCTCGGTAACTGCGTTGGTGTTTCCCTTTGCTCTATTGAAATGGCCTTCCCATTGCTGCGGGCTGTGGTAGCTCAGGCACAGGCACAAACTTGTTGCTGTGTTAACTGTTAATGGACAGGTTGGCCTCTTTGGGTTGTCTGTGTTAGATGTTCTTCGGAATAATTGGTTGCGTTATATCAAAATATAGCTTGTGCAAAACCAGTAGTTGATCTGTGATCGTTCAGGTACATTTTAGAATAACCTCTGGGCTATAAAGAGTCCAAAACAAGCTCTCAAATCTGTCGTGCAGGAAATAGTAGTGCTAAATAGATTATATGGGGTAATAACTTCTGACTCTGCTTTAGTGAATTCTCCAGTGTTTTGTTCATGTGTCACTGAACTGTAAATCTCTAGAGATTTTGCCTGCTCAGAGTTTTATACCACTTCAATCTCCATAATTTAGTATTTTGGATGTTCCTCTTTGCAGGGGTAGTTCAAACCTGGGCACCTCTTTGTATTGGTGTTCTGGCTTTACTGCATAACCAGTAACCTCACTGCCAGGCTTTGCAAACAGTGCTGCTCTCTGGAGGGCTGGCCTCCCCTGGTACCACATCCACACAAAGCTCTCTACTCCACTTTCTTTGCATCCTTTGAATCCTCGTGTCTTTTGGATACAACTGGGAAGGCTGGAATTGCTGGTTTACTTGTTCTTATTCTAAGGGAGTTGCAGAGGTTACACTGGGGGAGAACCTGCAGTTATGTGCCTGTGAATCAAATCTAGGCTGTGTGATCTATATTTGGCTTCTAGTTCTGTGGAAGGGGAAAGGTTGAGACTCTGAGGGTTGTCTGGGTTTGACTGCATCTAATTGAAACAATGAGTATATTTTCATTTGTTATTACTCCTTGAGCAATATTATGCCCCCGGACTTAATTCAAGCACAGAAAAATTCTTCAGTATGAACAAGCTCTGGAATTTTATTTTGTTTGTTTGTTTTTGTTTTAGGACTTTAACAGTGGTGAAATGTACCAAATTACCAATACTCTATCAATCTTTTGGGAACATGACAATTATAAGTTCTAATATCACAGATATGTTATGTTCACAAGGGCTTATCACCTCTCCCTCTTCCCTGTTTGAATAGGTAAGAAGCAAAGAAAATTCCATTAGCACTGAGAAGGATTAAAGTGGAATTCCTGTGAAAAAGGGTGATGGCTCTGGAGCTGAGCTGGCTGCTGCTGCCACCCAGGAAAGCAAAGCTCTGTGTATTCCATAGGGGACACATAAATACTACATTTGTCCAGTCCTCCCATGTCACTTGAAGCTGGAGAAGTCCACAGAGTATCTCAAATTCCTGACATTTATAAAAGCCCGTGAGGACCCTAAACCCATTTTCCTTGAAACTCCACCCACAATAGCATTGTGTTTTGGTATGTGGCTTTGTTAGTGCATTTTGTTGGTTTTTTTTAAAAAGCAGTAAAGTTATAAAATTTTTCTCCTACTTCACATATTTCATGTGATAGGATTTAACATGAAATTCAGGTTTGTTTCACCCTTTGATAGCCCGTCCGAATGATTTATACAAACTTTTACAGAGGCACCACCATCTCTGGTGCTTTGTTAGGAAGCCAAATCCCTCCAGGTGGCTTCGACAGATGCTTGCACCTTGACTACGCCCTAGTTTGTATACTGCTCTAATAGTTACTAATTACCTATTCAATGTCATTACCACGCTGCTGGTTTTGGCACAAAATTACAGAGCAAGTTGCAACAGCCACACAGAAAGATCACTGTGTATTCTGCCAACAGCAGAGAATAAGAATTGTTAGTGTGCTTGCAAGGTGTGTTGAGAAGTTGGTGTGCACTTATCTCTCGGTGTGTGTGTTTATTTTGGACTTTCTGCATTCTTTGTGATTTGTTTCTTGACTGGAATTGAAGGACCTGAGCAATTACTTCTTAAGTGCTGCTAGAGGGCAGATCAACCGTGGGGGAACAGCATATTTTTTTACAGTTTGGGATCACTCAGGGAACAAAATGAAATCTCCTTGGACATTCTTCAGAGATCTGTGGATTTTCAGAAGGTGTATGCTGAATGTCATTCCGAGTCAGAGCTACCAAGGCAAAAAAAACCCCCACACAACAAAATGATCCTTAACAAGATTTAAAGAAGAATAAGTTGTGGGGTTTGGGGGGGGTTTATTTTCCTTTTTTCCCCCGACCCTGCTGTGCATGTGAGGTGCAAGTTTTAAAACCTATTAGTTCTCTTGTTCCTACCCCTTTGTGAAAAGTGGTTTCTAGTGAGTGTCCCATAGAGGGAGATTGTTTCAGCAGGGCTAATTACCTGGGACACAGCTCCCTGCTAAGGCAGATGCTTCTGGGTTTGGTGCTAACACACAGCCCTGTGGGTTTGTGCCAGAGCTGCACTGCACAGGGTAACCACACATGGAATACCTTTCATTGCACATTGGGTAGAACTTCTGGTCTGATTAATTGTGTGTCTACAGCAGGAAGTTTTCCTGCCATAAGGTGATTAGTGCTGTAATTTGTCTTGGGAGCATTGCTATGCTGATAACAGGCTGGTTTATTTTTATAAAATGCAACAGTGGGAACGCTTCAGAGGTTTTTGGCTGGCTTTGTTAAACAGAAAAGAAATTTATAGTGAGAAGTCAACCAGCCCCCCTCTAGTAAGATCTTATCTAGGGTGGAATACTTAATTTTTACATTTAAATTGCTGTTTAGTTTTCAGAGTTCTCTTGCACATGAAAGACGCAATTAATAATTACCAAAGCTACTGTCTGGACTGTCTTTGAGGCAAAAATCCTTGTATTTGTATTTGTCAACTCATAGACAACTCACATTTTGAAATGTGGCTTTTGTACCTGTGC
Source organism: Sclerurus mexicanus (assembly GCA_013396755.1). Classification (NCBI taxonomy): domain Eukaryota; kingdom Metazoa; phylum Chordata; class Aves; order Passeriformes; family Furnariidae; genus Sclerurus; species Sclerurus mexicanus. The sequence goes on from VWZF01006548.1 coordinate 603,250, forward strand.
AATCTAATGACTCTAATTCTTTTGTCCTTGTTTTATGAATAACCCCTGGAAGAATAGGAGTACTGATGGATGTGAATAACAGTAAAGGAATTAAGCCCATCATTTCTAAAAAAAGTACAGATTCTGGTTCACAGGGCTTGAACCCAGCCAGCCCCTTCCCTTCACTGGTGCCTGTGAGGAGCAAGGTGCTTCAGTCAGCTCTCAAGGCAGGAGGAAGCTTTGCCTTATACAGATTTTTCTGTCATCCGTCATGCTAGTCATTTTTATAAACTTGTTGCTTCTTATTTCTCACTTCTATTTTGTCCGAATTTTCATCTGGAAGATAGTTTAAAAGCTTGCAATAAGTAGGGAGAGAGGTTTTGTGCCGCTGCTGCTGTCAATACCTGACGTAAGTTTACACTGCAGCCTTGGTTTGAGAGACAGCCTGTCCCAAAGTTTGGGGTCAGGGTGTTTCTGGGGCTGAGTGCAGATTAAAAGTTTGTTGCTTATTCCCACAAATTATTTGCCAGGATAGCCCAATCCTATGTCTTAATCATTACATTGCAGAGATTTGTTTGAGTTATTGTGTCCTCGGTGGTGATCATTGGTGCTTCTGGAAATGTAACTCTTTCCTTTTGCATGGAAAACAAAAAAAAAAAAAAAATCAAAGCTTCCTTATGGATTTTTTCACATTGAATTGTGGGGAACCTTTCTTTCCTTGTAAGTTCATTGGGGGAATTGTGTGAGAGGTCGAGTGACAACTCTGTTTAGCCTTAGGATTTTAGTCCTTTGAAATATCAAAGGAAGAAATGTATTAGTGGGTGACAAAGGGCAGCAGCCAAATAGGAGCTTAGGGTAAGTCTGCAGAATAAAGTTGTCTGTTTAAAATTTCATTTTAAAGTGTTATTTTTTTTATAATCCTTGTGCATTTCTTGGCTAAATCAAGGGCATGCAGATGTGCTTAGAATGCTCCCTGACTTTAATGGAAGCAGGAACTGAAATTACTTGGAGCCGGTACGTTTGTTGTTACCCAGTTAAGGAAGCTGGCAAATGATGTTACAAATTTTGGAAGAATTGTGGTTTTGCAGACAATGAAAACAGAGCAACACAGTGTCGAGATAGTATTGCTGAGAACATAATTATGATTGGGTTTCCATTGTTTAACTGATAAGTAATATTAAAACCTCAAATAAATTGTAATTGTAGGATGATAAAAAAACCCCAGCCCTGAAGTCTGACTTCTGCAAGATCAAAAAGACCATGAGAGATCTTGCATATTTCTCATTTAAAGCAGCAGTTCCATGGCACAGTAGCTGTCTGGGATGTTTTTAATAGACAAAATCAGCTGGCTTTGCTTTGCAGTTATATTGCATCAAAGTGGGTTTGGGTTAAAATGTTCCTTTCTGGCATATTTATTCATACAGGATTATTTGCAACTTTTCCTGTGCAAGATTTGCTTTTTATTTAGGTATTTGTTAGAAGTTAGAAGTGTTCCGAGAATCAGAATAAGATTTTCATTGAAAGACAATATACCTACTGAGTCCTTTTGTGTTACTTTGAATATTACAGAAAAGAGGAAAAAATATTTGCCTTCTGCCCCTATTTGTATAATCAAGATAATAATAAGTTCTAGGATTTTTATTTCCGAAGTCACACGATAAACAAAGAGAAAGGAATGCTGTCTTAGAAGTTATAATACCTGCAAATACTAGGAAGTGTTTATCTTGACCTCTCCATGGATAAAAATATCTTTCAATTTTATTTTTAATTGTAAAAGTAAATAAATAAATAAACCAAGCTTGAAAATGATGCATGTAGAAACCCTGGAAAGTTGGGGACCCTGCCAAGTATTTGAGTTTCCTGGATTATAAACTAAGGGAAGTGCTTTGGTTTTATCAATGACTGCTACTAAGAAATAAATAATAGAGTATTTATGCTTATAAAGCTTCTGAGATACTCTGAGAGATAAAACCAAAGGTCTAAGGCAGTCCAGAGTACCATAGTTTTAATTTTTAAGTGCAATATTCAGCAAACTGGCTCGCTTTTCAGTGAGTGAGGGAAGATGTGAGTGATAGGCAAATGAACTAGATGTGTTATCATCAGACCAGAAATGCGCAAACATCTAGGCTGAACCTTGATATAGAAAGAAGGTGATTTAACCCTCTTTGAGTGTGGATTTCCAAAACTCTTATTTTTGGCTACTCCAAGTCTGAAATTCAAAATATAGCAGGGACCTCTGATTTTATGAAGTTATTGCTTTGGTGTGAAAAGTTGTTTGTAGCTGGTGCCTTCTCTGTGGTTAGAATGGAACAGGCGAGTCCAGCTCTTTGAAATGTCATTTTGTTTGTAGCTGTTCTCTTCTGTTTTCCAACTGTTTGTGCTGCCGTGTGCTCTCAAAGTTAAATTGCAGTGACAGAATATTGAACAGTGGTTAGTTCCGCAGCTGGGTACAGATTGGCAAGGGGCCAGCGTGCTGCAGGAGGTGAGACAGGATGTCTACGTAGGTTGGCAGATGAAATAATCCTCTCCAACGAAGGTGAACTGACTTCAACGCTCTTGGCCGAGTAAAAAAAAATAATACTCAAGTAAAAAGAAAAAAAAAAACTAATACGCAAGACTACAATAGAAGAAAAGGCTATAAAAGCAGAATTTCTGAGGCTTTGGTTGTTTTAAGGGAGTGCTTTCGCAATTGCGTGGTGATGGAAGTGCTGATTCTTGGCAGAAGCACCTTGTAATATTTCTCAGGTAGTCAAGCACCCTGCTGTCCACTGGAGAAAGTTTTGAAAGAGAGGAAATTTAGGCCCTTGCGTAAAATGAGGTACCTAAAAGGGTAAAATAACTGCTTGAGACCTACAGACAGAAATTGACAGAAGTACTTTAAAAAAAAAGGAAAATAAAAAAAAACCCAATTCTTGTCTTGCTGTAACACGAGGGGGATAAGTCACCTCAGGATGGATGGGGAGCTAATACAGGTGTGTGTGCAGTTCTTCTTCCTGCAAGTCTCACACAAGGCAAGGGTTTTCATGCAGCCTGTAGAAAAGGAGAAATGTATGTATTTGATGTTTTGTAATATTAGAAAAGCACTTGGTTGTGGTTTCCTCTGCCATTGCTTGTATCTCCTCACTGCTCCTCAGGAACAGTAGTGATGACACGAAGCTCAGAGCTCCAGGTCTGACTTTGAAGCTCTCTTGCAATTTTGGCCAAATGCCTTGTGGCTTCTGTAGCCATCAAGAGTAGGAGCCATCGAGCTACAATGCAGTGAATCTGTCACTGTCTATACCAGCTTCCCAAATTGCTGACACCTCTTCTTCCAAAAAATATTGGAACAAAATATTTCAAAAATATTTGAGCAAAGTATAGATATTAATTGAACAACAAGGTGGCTTTCATGGAACATCAGAGATTTCTGTTATCCACAGCAAGCCTCAGTGTCATGGAAGAGAACCCACGTAACTGAATTTTGGGGATTTAATGCTGCTTTTTTATTAAGTAACTCATACTGATTGGAGGATGGGAGAAGAAAGTATAATCTCCATTAAGACCCCGAGAAATAGTGAGGGACTACTTAGTAGGCAAAGCCTTCATAGCATCAGGAGTGGTCCGGAGCCAAGAGAGGACATGTGCCTGCAGCCTGAGGCTATAGGCAAGCCATACATGTTTAACTTCCATAAAGTGGGCAAATGAGGCCTCTTGAGATGTTAAGTAATCACAAAACTACTTCAAAACCTGAAGTTTTGAGTTCTTCTGTGGTATAACATTGATTCAAAGGTAGGCATATAATGTTAGAGATCCTGACTTTGATCCGTGTTTCAACCGGTCTCAATATGACTGTTTCTTAGGTCTGACACTTTTTAAGTGTTACTAAGGCCTCTTTCCTTGTAAAATTCCTAGTTTGCATGCACACAGGACCTGATTTTACAGTGGAGTTGTTGTAATGTGTCCCCCATCGTGTGTACAAATACCTCCTTGTCCCCTCAGCCATACCTCTATGAAGCGTATAGCCAGAATGAGCACAGCAGTGAAGACTCACAGCTGCTTATATATTTGTTTAGTAGGGAAAGGGTTAATCCCTGACAGGAATGAATTTGAATTTTAAGGAAAAAATAAAGGAAACTGTTGGAGTCTTAACAACTGGCCAAGTACATTCAGAAAGGCAGCAATTAATCCAGATCAAGAGAGGATTAACTTTGAAGTTCAAAATATCCTCCATGCCTGAGAGGGACCAGTTTAAAGTGCTGGTGAATGGGGTAGATAGCTGATTTGTGAGAGTGGGAGTTAATTTATGGATATGAAATCTGGGGTTTGTATTTGCAGGATCAACTTTTACGTCTTAATCTTCTGTAGTAGATCAGTAGCTGAATGAATGTGGAGGAAAAAATATCATAGATCATCTTAGATTGGTATAGACTATAAGAAATGTAAATTACTTGGTGTGCTATATTTATTGCCAGAGCCAGAAGTTTGAGTTTTTCAGCTTTTGGTAATCAAGGTTTCTAAGGAGACCAATGATAAATTTGGGAAACTTAAAATTCTTTTGGTATTCTTGTACAATTATACTCTATTTTATCTTGAGAAACAGATTTTTATTTTTTTTAAAAGAACTTTTGAGGGGTGGGGGCATATCTATAATGAGCAGAATATATTGCTCATTATATAATAAATTTTGGAAACTAATCTGCCGGTGTAAACTTGGTGCCAATTTCTGAAGATTGAGTTTTCTTTTCTGGAAATAAAACTGCAATAAGGTGTTTTATTAAAACCAAAACTTCATTGAGATAATAACATGTATTATTGTATCAACCACAGTTAAGTGACCAGTCATATAAAAAAGATTATAGTTTATTTGACTGGTCTGAACTTCAAAAATTATAATGAGATTTTCACGTTTGAATAGGAAGCTTCCCCCAGTCTTCCTGTTACAGCTTTGCATTTTGATGTGAGTGTCCTGTTCTCAGTTTTTACTTGTGTTTTTAAGAGGCTCTTTGACTTTTCCATGTTGATTCTATTGTTGATTAAAACAATGAAACGCCTACTCCTACCTTCATCCTTTCCACTGTCTTCCTTCCTCCCCACAGAAGCTGAGAGTGAAGCTGGTAAGAAACATCCCCCTTGGAATTCAGGGAGCTGCATCTCCGACAGCTTTCCCTGCACGCTGAAAGTAACTCGGTCTTTGTCTTCCCTCGCAAACTTCAGGTGTCTTTTTTGATTGTGTTCTTTAGTGAAACTCTCGTGTGTCTGGATAAATGTCACCTGCTGTTTTCTGCAGTGCCAAGAGGCTCTAATGACAGCAGAAAACTGAGGACAGGTAGTTGGGAGGAAACACTTGAGTTAACACATCTGTGCTCTGTTTTAAGGCTTGCTGTGTGATCCCAGCTCAGGGGGAGTGTAGCGTGGTTCTGGTATGAATATTTCTCGACCTGTATAACAGGTTGAGAGCAGAGCTGAAACTGTTCTAAACATCTCTGCCCCAGTCATGGATATATCATTATATAGGCACTGGTAACATTGGTACATTGGAAGGGGAATGGGAAAGGCATTTAATTCCAGATAGAATGGAAGGGTGTGGGAGGTGGGAATGGAGATGGAGGTTACGAACATCGCAGCCACCTCCAATGAAGTGTCATCAAACAAATACAGTAGCAGCAATACCAACAAAACAGGACTCCTGCTTTGAATGTCAGGCTGCAGAGGGGGGTGAGGAAGAAGAGGTTAATCTTGCACAAAAGGGCAGAGAGGGTAAATGGTTTGGAAGAATCCTCATGAATGGGCCCAGATAGCCAAGAGCTCAGGCTGAAGAAGACCCTGGAGGAACAAAGGATCTTACTGTGAAGTATAAGCTAATGCTGCTTTTTCTTGTTTCATTTTCCTCTTTGTAGGTTGTCGTTTGGAGGTTAACATTTTGCTGTGCTAAACTTGGACTTACATCTTCTTGTTTGAGCATCTCTCTAATAAAGTACAATCTTGGGGGGAGATAATTTTTGTTACTGTTGCCTAAATCCAGACTTACCATTAGAGCTATGCCATAACAGGCTTTAGAATCGGGTCCCCTCATTTAGGAATTTTACACTTAAAGGAGGGTTAGAGGAGCCAGATTGTTCAGAGAAGGAACTCCTCTGCAGCCCCGCTCAGCTGGGGGAGTTAGCTCAGGATGGGTCTGCTGCTCTGTGTGTTCTTGCAGCTGGACTCACCTTTCTGTTCCTGATCAAGGTTTAGGGTTAGGGAAGCAAGGTCTTCTGAGCAGGATTTTCAGAGGAGCCCTGCTCCACCTGGAGTGCAGGGATGGGGACTTTGCTCAGGATGAGGCTGTAGATCAACACACATTTGAGCAAGACAAGCACTGTGCTGTCCTTTGAGGCAATGTTGAGGGCTTTCAGGAATAAAACTGTGCTGGAGTCTTGCCCAGTCGAGAGAGCTGATGGCGCAGTGTGGAGTTTAAGGGCTGATATTGCTGAGAAATGTCATAGGAGAAATCTTCCATATGTGAGTGCTCAAATGAGTAAACAGTTCATGCTTCTGGCAAGATCCAAATTCACACTTACACTGTTGTTATTGCTTCTCATTTTACGTGCGTTTTCTACTCTGCAAGATAAGATGAATTGAAGACTTCATGCAACTATAGGGATTTTTCTAAATGTCAGCTGGTTGTGTTGAGTGATATATCTTTATCACTCACTAAAGCCTGAAAATCTGCACTTATTTTTCATGTTATTTATTTTGGAAAACATAGTGAAGCGCTCTTCTTCCCCTAGTTTAAATAAAGGAGGACAACTTGGCATTTATAATAATCCAACCGACTGACTTAGGGTGGAAAAAGAAGTCGTTCAGTACAAACCAAAACCAAGGGATTTCAAAAAAGTCAGCATCACCATGTACTGAGAGAAACTGTGTCAGTTCATGAATGCAAATATTTTAAAAGAAAATTCTGCCAAAATTGGCCTGTATCGTGTATTAGCCCCTGGCTGGTTTAATTTACCTGGCACATGCTCAACTCTGACACTAGCTGATTATACTATTCAAAAAAAGAAAAAAAAAGGGGGGGGGAAGTATATAATCTCTGTACCAATGTTTTTATATATATATATCCCCCTCTGTGTCATAGAACAACATGCTGACAGATGGTACTTAGTCACCTGTTATGTCTGTTGATTATATGCTTTGATCTAAAATTTATTTTGCTCTTCTTGGCAGCTGAGCTGGTTTTTAATCCATTGATAAAACCTGCTTAATAAGCACTTGCAAAGACACTGACATCACCAGAAACAGACTGTGTTGGTGAAATCATGACGTGATGCCTGTAAACCTAAAAGAAGCCTTCTATTCAGGGCTTCAAGCAAAATGCTTTTTTGGAGAACTAAGTAACAAGCAGTTTTATTCTTGCTTTGCATAGTGTAAGTCTGATGCTTCCTTGTATTTGCTTCCAATGTATCAATAAGGAGAGGGCGATTCAAATAGCTGCTTTCTTAGGAGGAATTGGTATCTTGCCATGCTAGAAGCTTCCTTTTCTGTGTATTAAGACTATCTGAAACCTTATTTCACCTCCCTTAATTATGTGTGTAAATACAGTTTTCTTGTCACGGAACAGCTTTAAGAAGAGAACCATTACCTTGTCTTGGGGTGGCTCTCTGTGACTAAACAGAGCTGACAGCTTGCCATGAAAAGCGTAGGGAGCCAAAACGTGGGGGTTTTGGTTGGGCTTTTTTATTGGGGTTTTCTGCAAAAGGTAAAGCTTTCTGGGTTTTCAGTTTGAGGCTCCTGTTACTCATTAATTTCCTTTGGTTATGACAGTGACAAATAAGAACCAGTTAAAGTAATCTTTATATATAACCTTGGCAGGGGGGAGTTATAAATTTCTCATCTCTTGAAGACTTTATTGCATTAGCAACTTAGCAAAATCACGTCTTTCCTACTAAGCTGCATGGCTATCTCTGGCCAACTCATACTGCCACCAAGCTTTCCTAAGAGGGTCACTCGGTACAGTTTCTCTTGTCATCATTTGGCTGGCAAGTCCCTTCATTCAATTATCAAGGCATATTTTGTCAGCATGTAAGCAGTGTCTCCTGCCAGCTTGGGGAGCTTTCCAGTCTTGGAGGCCTGCAAAGCTGCAGTGTAGGAAAACTGATTTTTATTTAGCATTCTCTTTGCCTGGACAGCTCGCTTGATGTCCTGTGAAGGAGCACTGGAAACACCTGGGTAGTTAATTTAAACTGGATGGGTAAAACTAAGTGACATGATACCTTAAGAGATTGTCTCCTCTTAAGTGATCCATCCTCAAACGAAATATTGAAGTTTCCACATGAAAGGTGTTGGATTCCCCTACAGGGAAATTGTTTATTTTAATGCAAGAAATATAAATTAATGGAGAAGATGATTGTGGACAGAATTCTGGAGTATTCTGAACGTGGTTGTAGCAACACATGGAGTGTTGCTGCTCAGATTGCTGTTGAGTTCAGAATAGCTCTTCTGTCTTTTAAGCTAAAGTGACAAGGAAGTTAGAATTTCTTTTTCTTTTTTAACCCGGTGACTGTTCACTTGAAAACAGGAGCAAAGTATTTTTATAAATTTTGCCCTGTATGATTATGTAAGTGAAGTGTTTATAAGCACCTTTGTTCCTGTAGTTTTTCATTTGATATAGCTAAATCCAATCATAGTCATAGAACGCTAAAATTCCTGAGCAGATATTAAAAAATAGTTCAAATTTTACAATTAAAAATATTTAAAATGTACCACTTCTTTCTTCTTTATTTTCTTTGGCACAGGAAAGGCCGATTTTAAAATACAGGCTACAGGACTGCTGGTTCAACTGTAAATTATGGAGAAGCATGTTAAGGCATGATATTGTTGCACAGTTAACAATCATTCTTTTTTGGCTTTTTGCCCCTTGAGATGTACTAAAAAGGGGAGGAGAGGGGGGTGAAGCAAGCAATTTAGAGCTTATACTAAATAAATACTGATAGGTTCGAAAAAACAAACCCAAACACGACAAACCAACAAACACAGTCCTCCAGAGACTCCCCAGCCGCTGGGAATCTACGAGAGAAATACTCCCCCAACACAGAACGCTGTTCCCTGTGAGAGAGTCGTGCCTGCCAGACGTGCCATCTGTCACGCAGCCGTTCGGGCGATGGCACTGCCACGAGTGTCGGCACAGCCCGCAGAGGGTACAGCGAGGGCTGGGGCAATGCTAGCATGGAATCGTGCCTGCTTGAAACTTGCTCTTCCTGGGAGGGGAACATGGAATTTGTACATATTTGGGGGAAAGGTAACATGTGTTTTATCTCGGGAAGTTCTCAGCTGAAGAAAGAGAATCAGCTTGGCAGGCTTTGGTTTCTTCTTCCTTCTCAGGAAGGCTTTGGGCTTACGTGTGAGGTGGTGTGATGAACACAAGAGGAAAAAAAACCAAACCACAATTTAAACATCCACTTTGGGTATTTTTAAATGTTAGTTGTAAGAAATGTTCATTCTCTCTGTAAACGTCCATTAGTTTGGATATTGAAGAATATGATACTTCTGGCTGATGTTTAAGTGGTGTACAGAAGGGAATGAACTGGGGAAGCATCTAGTATATTCAGTATTTTTTTCCCCTCCTTTCTTGAATTATGAGAGTATCCCATGAAGCAGTAGGCCAGAGCAAGAGAGGTTTTCTTTCCTCCCTGTCTGCCACTTTCTGCTTGCTCTTGCTGGTGCAGCAACACTGAATTTTGCCACCACTGGTTTAGGTTACAAGTTCTGTTGATGTTAACACGAGTCAGTTCCAGGTGCAGCAGAAATCACCTTTTGATAATGATGGAATTGGATGTCAATGAAGGTAAAACATCCTTATTGGAAAGCTGCTGCACAAAGAGACCCCAGTGAGGCAATCCTCAGTTCACAGGCAAGGAATTAGAGATTTTTGGGGCCTCAGATGAGACCAACTCTGTGGTAGATTTATATGAAGGATTTTAGTGAGAAGATGAAGTGCTAAGCAGAGCGATGGATGCTGTAATACTATATTATCTAAAAACGTTGTTTTTCTTGATGATGCTCCCACACTTACAGAGTTTTCAACATTTTAACTTTAATGTTTCCTAAATAAATTGTCAGGATTGATGTTCTAGCATCTAAAAAAAAGATGGAAAAAATTTGAGATCATGGTATAAACTAGATTATTAGCTGAATGTTGTTGTGAGCATTTTTCCACTTTGACACTGAACTTGTCATCTTGGATTGCACCACTGGCAGTCCTTGCAGATGATTGAGCCAATTCGCTTTCCCAGAGTGTCTTAAAAATAGAATATCTTTCTACTACCATCTTCTGATTAGAAAGTATTGTTTCACAGCTGTAAAGAAAAAGGAAATGTTTAAAATTCAGATTGAAAACACATGTTCAGCTGGAGAGAATACTGGGATAAGTTCAGCAGCTGTGGATTTGCTATATATTTAGGGCTATGGCCATAAAAATTTCAAGTAGTATTTCTGGCTTGGGTTTTTTTTTTGGTTGGTGGTGATTGGTTTTGTCTTATTCCTTGTAGATAAGCAGATTTTAATAAAAGCTTTTGTTTGAGTTTATTTTCCCTCTTTACAGCAGTAACGATGAACATAACAGGCTAACAGGAGAACTGGTTGCAATGCACATGCTGACAAGAGAGGCCTAGGCCAGGAGTCAAACATTCCACATCAGCCTTCAAGATTAAAATGTTTGTAGTTGAGCATTTTACACGGTTTTTGTTGGAGTCTGTCCAGATATTTGCATGCAAAGAATTATTGCTCAATGACAAATTGTGTTGATACAATCTAGTATGTCGGGAAATTTCCACTCTAGTATGGTTGTGTGCCAAGTATGATACCTCTTGGGAATAATTAAATAAATCACGTGCTTGGGCCTCAAAAGATCAGTGGACAGCAAAAACAATTTTCTATAATTTGAAAACATCACAGTTTCCGTGTCCCTAATCAGAGACAACTATAATTTTTGCTAGTTTGTACTACAAAAAGCTGAAACCTTAAACAGTTTTGCAGGGTTTGTAAAACGCTCCTCCCCTTCGGAAGAGGAGTCTCCACATGCAGCATCCTAGGGCTACCTGTACTCCAGACTGTGATTCTGCAAATGTTGTGCTATTTCTTCCTGAGCAGTTCAGGTACCACTGGGAAATTGTGGATGTTGTCTGCAAGGTTGGGGTCTGGTAGCCAACAGCTTCCACGTTAAATCTGCTCTTCTCCCCTTTATCTTGTGAGTTTTCTTCTTCATGAATGCCGTTTTGGAGTTTGTCAGTGGACACTTGTTTCTCAGTCTCACCCACCCCCCAGAGCTCTGCTTCTCATCCTGACAAAGCTACTGAAACCTTTGGGTGACAGTGACCCATTCCTGCAGTAGGTGCAGCAGAGAAATTATTCCGTGTTCCCAAATAATACAAAGACATTATTCCATAAATCTTCTTCTAAACCTTTGGGAAGCTGCAACTCTATAAGGAACAATGCGATGCTGAAGGGCACCTGTAGAAATGTTCTTCTTTAGGAAGCCTGACCTCACTGGGTTGGTGCATATTTGACAAAAATTATTTGAAGGAATGCAGGCCTGACTCAAAGGCTGGTGCAGCCACACAAACACATTTTAAGCACGGGGAATGCTGGATGAGACCTCTTCATTTAAGTCCTTCCTGCCTCTGAGGGTCTCCAGGCAAGGCAGGTGCTCCAGCACGTGCACCATGGACAGCGAGACCTGCAAGAAATGACTGTGTTCTGGATTTTAGCACCAGGGACTGAAAATAAGTCATGCAAGATCAGTCAGGAAGTTTTAGCATGAAATAAGAGCTCCTCAGTGAGCTGGTCTTAGAGGTTGTAGTTATTGGTTTCCTACAGTTTTTCTCTAACAGCCTTTGCAGCAGAATCTGCATAGAAGAAACTAAGCCTGAAAGAGAGGTGTGACAACTAAGCATATTTTTTGTATATTTGCTACAGTAAATTGTATTTTTGTGTAACAGTAACATTCTTCTGCCTTTTTGATAATGGAAACATGTCAGTGACATAAAATCCTAGTTTTTAAACTGAATGTCTAAGAGAGAAGTTTCACACTCCTCAAGTTCTGAGGCTGAAAATTCCTCCTTTGATGGGTATAAGATACCCGGAATTTCAGTACTAACTTCAACAGGGACCTTTCAGATTATTTGATTCACTTGTACTTTGTGAATGTTTTTTATTTGGCAGTAAGAAAATTGTAGGAACAAGGATTAGCTTGTGTGTCTTGCGAAGAGATCACACTTGGCATTTATCACGTTCCGTGTTTCTGTTGGAATATCACTGACAGCACGGAGTAAGTTGAAAAGGCTTAAGTTTTAAAATGACAGCTGAAGTCTTAACACTGAAATCTCTTTGATGATTGGAAGAAAACGTTTTCTGTTGAGAAAGAGCGATATGGGAAAAGAAGAAGGTGCTAGTGGGATTTAGGTCTCTGTCAACGCTGTAATTACACAGCTCACGGGTTTTAGTCACTCCGCTTAATCTCGCTTTGTGCAAAGCTTCTCTTTACTTCCGTTACATTATTATGTGGCTGCTGATCACTGGGCAAGGCACACTAACGGAGCAAACATTCATGTGAGCACCACTTAAAAGGGCAGCGTTTGGGGGGTTTATTTTACTCACGGTTTGATTTTGGGGGGCAGGGTTATGGGGTTTGTTTTAGGCACAGCGAAGGGAAAAGCTTTATTCTGTGTTCCAGTCTGAATGGTGATAGGTCTTCTGTGATTTGTCCTGAGGTTGCACTCGTTCACTTAAAATATTGGCTCACATGCCTCGTGAGGAAAATATAAGTGTCTTTGGTTCCAAGGGTTAGTTCTGTTTGTGTGGAGTCAGCAATAACACTTTGAAACCTGTTCAACACCTTTCATAAAACAACCCATCAGGATATAGATAGGCTTTCTACCTGCCATGAACCCCTTTGGCTGCTCCAAGAATCCCAGAAATAACAAAAGAATCTACCTGCCTCTTAGGACTCTGTTTTTAAGCAAGGGTAATATACATGGACATAAATATGTACAGTCCTGTCTGGTTCATCTTGCAGTCCTGAAAGGCTGGAAATAACCACATTTAAACTCAGTAAATACATTGCTAGTGTAAGTAAAAATACAGTTTTAGTAGCTTTCTAACAGTTCAAGGTAGGTTGTTTACAAACTGAACTCCACAAACAATTTTATCTGTTTATAAACATGATATAAAGATGCTGCTGCAGAAATCTGTAGGAGTGATGGAAACTGGTCAACACTTGGAAGAAAATAAGAATAATTGCACTTTCTTGAGTACCTTGGAGAAGTCAGTCAATCTTGCCATTGTGATGACCTGGGCACAGACGAGCTGGCCTTGCTGTAGCACAGTGCGTTTTCTAATTCATACTGTCCTTTGACCTGTGTATTTCCCTCTTCATTTGCATTGCTTTCTTGTCCCTCTGTTGTGTCTTAATTCTCAGCATGTTCCCCCTGATCTTTCTGCCCTGTTCTTTCTTCCCCAGCATTTCTTTTCACCTGTCACTCCTCTATTTTTATTTCACCTGCTAGGAGTGTTGCTGGAGTAATGTAGATTTCCTAGAAAATAAAGGCCAATTTCTATCAGGGACCTTTTCCTGCAAAATAACTGTATTAAAAGTTCTGAAGCTTGCTTTAAGGATAGAGTGTAAACCAAGTCATGAGGACCAGGAGATCAGGATGTCTCTAATTTAGTTTTCTCTCAATACCAGTATGAAGAAACACCACATATGACCTCTGTGATCTATAGATGACATCACACAGCACTGGCACCAGTGGGGATATCTCCGTGTAATATTATTTCATAGACTTTGCTGCAGGTTATTTCAATAAGAGGGATAATAACTGGTTTGGGCTGACTGTTTTAATATCTATTTTTGTTATAGACTGAATGACCAGCTACAATTTTCTGTAATTGTCTATAATTTCCCTTGGACTTATGCAAGCTCTTTTCAATTAACCTGCTTTCTGAAGAACTTTCAGGAAACAAACGTCTTTATACGCAACAGAACAAGAAATCAGATCTATGAGGCACTGAAAACCAAAGAAACTCTCCACACTTTCACCATAAAACAGCAATAACCCAACATTTTGTGTAATGCAGAACACTGCTGCTGCCATTTTTACTAAATATCATGGAAGGATGCTGACAGGGGTACATCACTCTGGTTATTTTTCAATAGCAGATCTCATAGTATTTTTCTTGGAAATTATAGCCATTCTCCTTCAAATCATTGTTTTTTGGTCTTTAGATAAATACCATTGCTACTTCATCATGCAGTTGCTTCTTTAGTGAGCTCTCCCAATAAGACCTGGCATTTCTTGCCACAGAAGTTGGTAACACTATCAAAACCTTTCCTCAGTCACTAGCTGTTATGAAAAAGCATTGCTCTCTTTTCTTCCTACTTTGAGGTTTTTCGGTGATTCATTTCTCTTTGGAAGTATTATTGGGTTTGATCTCATCCTTAATTTGCCCTGCATTTCTCATAAGCTCCCAGCTTGCTGGTTTCAGAAGGGTGCCAGTGTTCATTGTTCATTTGAGTTGGTTGCTGTTTACAAGCCAAATGCTGACAGATGTGGTTATTCGAGCCTCATTGTCGTCTTTTCTGCAAAGCATGTTGATTTTTCTCTTGGTGTTTATGGGTAGAGTGATAGCAGGCACAGCAGAGGTTACCCAAGTGATGCGGGACAAGACCTTCATGGAAATCCAAGACCTTTTAAGAAAGGCTTCCAGCTCCTTTGAGGCCTTGACCAAGTTGCCTAGTGGTGAAGCTTTCACAAGTGGAAACTTGTTGTAAGGAGAGCAGATCCAGATGGCTTTGTATAAATGTGGGGAGACCTTGTCTGAAAGGTTGTTAAAGGGAGAGAAAATTAGAAGAGGGTAAGTAGATGTTTTAGCTTGTTCTCAGTTCTGGGGCTGTTTGTGTATATATGAGAGAGTTGTCTGTGAGAAATTGAAGACTGAGATAATTTCACTCTTGTGACTAAATAAATTTAATTAAAGTTATTTTTCCCTCTTTTTCCCACAAACACTTACTCAGTATCTTTATTTGTCTGTTAAAGGGTCATTAGAGTAGAAAAGAAAGCATATGCTTTATTCCCCTTTATTCTTGTACTAAAATTAGTAGAAATGCCAGGTTTCAGATGTGCTCCAAACCACGGGGGACATGTAAGTGATCACTGATGGAGAAATGGCTTCAACTTGGGATTGTCTGTTGGCTAGAGCAGCTTTTCAGTTCAAAACATCCATGATCAAAATGAAGAAACTTGTCCTTATTACTGCACTTTTTTAGGATTTTTTTGGGAGACAATATATACCTTTTGTAGATTATTTTCTTTTATATTTTTAAGAACTACTCAGCTTCATCCCCCATTAAGATTTTTCCCACCTGGGCGATTGTGTTTTCATTTTGAGCAAAGTATGGGGTGCTACCTTGACCCGTCAGGGATGTGTCACCTCACTCACAAATACCCACATCAGTCTTAAGGCAAAATATGAGACTGTGCTTTCCAGAATCTGAGAATTGGAAGATGATTCTCCTTCAGCCTCAGTCACAAAGCTGAAATGATTTCAGAATTTTCATTACATCTACATTGTCCACAATTATTTCTCTTCCTGCAATAGAGAGGATTTGGATATGAGAAGTCTTCATTCCCAAAAGAAATTTTGCTGAATTTTGTATTATTTGATTTGAGCTAACAAAAATTCATAAGTAAATGAAAGAGGTATAAGAAGACTTTTTAATAACAGAATTCTGAATATATCCAAAGGTATTAATGAGTTGATTTTACTTAACTTTGGCTTTATATGGTGAACTAACAGAGAACATGTGAAAGTTTGCCTTGTTCTCTTTTTAAGACATACAGCTTTTGATAGCAGAGTTTAGTCACGTAGCTTTGCCTTTTCTACCTGTCCTTCCTCTTGGATTGTGGAGCAGCTGTGGACAGCAAAATTCCAGGTTACCATTCCTTCTCTGCTTTGAGCTAAAACAGTACCATCCTTTGATCTGGTCTCACTCCTTGCTCCTGCTTATCTTGCTTGTTTTGTGCAGGGCGAGTGGTTGGGAAAAGGAGGAACAGCTTCAAGTGTGCTCAGTACCTATTGAATTAAAAAAATTACCCTTATCATTTAGATGAATTCTGTTTTCAGGTCAGTAACCTTGCCTCTGTACAGTAGGTCAGAATTTCAATGCAAGCCATTTCCTTAGCCCTTGGTAAGCTGAAACCAAGACGGGCTCTTGCACTTTTAAGCAATATACTGGGTAAGAAACCATGCAAGGGGATCTCTTGGGGGGTTTCTGGTTTGTTATCACTTGAATGATATGTAACATGAACCACAGGATTAAAAAACCCCCAGCTTTTCAAAGAACATATTGACTGGAGTTCTTGGTGTGTTTCAGCATTGCCTTAGAGGGCAGGGCAAAAACTATCTTAAAAGTACGGGGGGAAAGAGAGACTTACACAAAGCATGATTGTACCCGGTCATTTGAGACAAATGTCCACAAGTTCACGCTCCATGAGCCAGCTATTTATGTCACAATGCTTACATTAGTGGAAAATAAGTGTTTTCTCTCAGGAGGAAGAAGTATACAAGGTATAGAAGGATTAAATCACTGGCTACAGTTACCATTAAAATATAGATACAAGTATGACAAGATGAAGCACTACTTGCATTATCTCATTGTTTGTATTCCATGGACAAAAGTACTTCTGTCTGTTGATGTTCAAGGTTGGACTCGCTGATCTTGGAGGTCTTTTCCAACCTAAATGTTTCTATAATTCTGTGTTAAAATGAATCGTGTAATTCAAATCATAGAATCAAACTGAATTTAAACAAAAACATCTGCTGCTTATCAAAGGCTTCCAGAACCTCGTGTAGGGGAGGTACAAAGTGGTTAACAGCAAGGAGAAAAGAGTACTCTGGTAATTCTATTCTAGCCTTGCACTAGTAAACCTGGACACTCTCACTTGAGAGAGAGAGAAGATAGTTTTTATAACTCCAAAAGGGTGCTTTACTATAGTAGTAACTATTGCACCATATAACTTTATTGGGTTTTATGAGAGTGATTTTGAATCCTTTTTGTTTGTTGTATTTCCAGCTGTGCTGATGCTCTGCCCTTTGGATGGTTATTCACCAAGAGACAAATGCACGGCTTGCGTGTCTGAAGCAACTGAGAATTTTTTTTGCAACAAAGCTGCTTTTCTTGCATCAAGTGAAGGAGTTGTTTTCAAGCAAGTGGCTTGCTCCTAAAGACAAGTGGTGTGATGGAGTGCTCTGTAAATTCGCTTGCTCCTGGGGAACTGGTGACTTCCCAGTGTACGTAAGGTATGGAGCTGTGGGAGAGTGTCCCTGCAGCTGTGCACTGCGACAGGTGGGGTTTGGGTATCTTCACAGCAGTAATTCCAATAAAAGTACACGTGTTCTGAAAATGGGATTTAAAGGAAAGGGAAGGGAATGCTAATGCAAGTCTGCAGGTGATTCCTTACCCAAAGTCACTGTCCTCTTGCTGCAACTTGTGTCATTTTTCACTCTCCTGAGAAAATGCTTTGCCAGAGTTAATGTATCGGATCAAACCTGAAATAGGCAATACATTTTCTTTCAGTCAGTACAATGTCACTTGATATTTCAAAACTCAGTCTGGGGATTTGGGGAATAAAAAAATGTGATTTGAATGTACAGATTTTCTCCTGTGAAATACTGAAAGGCAATATGTGGAAGCTGATGCTGTCCTCGTTGGAAGACCCCTGTGATTTTTCTCATGCTCAGACTTTGACTTGTTCCCAGAAGTGTTTTTCTATTTCTCATATATGGAAATATTTCATTCTACTCATTTGTATCTTTTGAAAATGATGTTGGTTCACTATCATCTTTTTCCCTGGGGTCACATATTTTAGTTCTTCTCAAATAATAAGCGATGTCTGTATAGACATTCAGATCATGGTTTCTGGTGTTTGTCAGCGTATGGGAAAATATGGGGTCCATAAGTCGGTAGTTGAGACAATTTACCACATCTTTGATTTTGGAAAGCAGCAAGTGAACGACTTCATTTCCCTTGTGAAACTTGTCAGTTTAGTGATGTAAATGCTTTCCTTCAGTTACTCATATTGCTTTGAGACGAAGGATCAAGCAGAGACTTGGAAGGAGGTTCAGTTGGGACTTCAGTGACAGCAGCATCTTCCATAGGTGTAACCAAAGCCAAATTTTGGTAATAAAATTCAATAGGACAGTTAAATGCAATTAATTGCAAAAGCAATTGGTCATAAAGTATATCTGCAAGTCATTAATTGTAATTAATATTTATTAATAACTTAAATATCAGGAAGTCTTTCTGTATTTTTATAAGTGATTTCAGTTGAGAAAGTGAAATGAATTAATTACTAATGTGTTCTTTAGGAGAAAGAAGGTGTTTTTTTTTAGTGACAATTCAAATCTCAGTGCTTTGAAAGGAATCAAGATTGTGTTGCTCATGGCATGCTCTTCCTCTATGTACTTTTTTGGGGTTAGATTTTCTCACTATTTTCTCTGCTTAGCATTTCCAAATATCAAGTATTTTTCACAAATTGGCTGCTGTAATGCAATGTGAAATATTATATTCTATCCTGGAATTCCATAAAGTAGCATATATATTTTCCAAGTGCCTTCCAATGAAATTCCTCTTTTCGTTGTGCTCAGCAAACTCCGGAACTGTTCTTCCTTGCAACCTTGAAGTTATAAAATCATGAATTCTCATGGTCATTCACTGTTAATAATCTTCAATGAAGGTATATTATGAAAAAAACCCCCAAGGAGTCCAAACCCAGCTGAATTGTATTGAAATACAGGTTAATATTTAGGATTAAAAGAAATACATTTTGGACAGGTTGCAAAATAAAAGGCAATGAGTGTTCATGGTGTATCTTCTGGATTTTGTTTGGTGCTTTTTTTTCCCTCTCATTCATCGCAGACTCTGGATCTGAGCATTAGTTATGTTTATCCTTTAATCCTACTGTCTGGGGTTGTTTATGTAAGACTTATTATATAGCCTGGGTGGGTAGTTAAATTAAAAACAAAACTGACCCTCAGCCAGTGCAAGAATACCTTCAGATTACTCTTTGTAGACCAGTTAAATTTATTCCCAAGTCTTTATGTAAGAGTGGGGTTCCGCATTTGCTGAGCCACCAAGAGATAAAAATTACAGCCAGTTGTATCTGCTTTTTTGCACTTCCCTCTCTAACACGTGAGCAGCAAAATAAGGAGAAAGAGCAGCTGTGTGCTTTTCTAGAAGTGTTTCCTTAAGATAGAAACTCCCTTAATGACCGTGCTTCACTGCTCCATTAATTAAAACACTTATAATTGAATATTCAAATCTCACCCAGTAGGATTTTGGGGTTTTTTGTTCCTGATAAACTTACAGGAAAATAATTGATAGATACCAAAAGCACAGGGCTTGGGCAAACAGACATGGGAACCACAACGTTTTTAGTGCTCCCACTTTTTCTTTTGTTTTCACACAAGCCCAATTTCAGGAGGTGGAAGTTGTATTAGGGATTGGATGCATTTACCTTAAAATACTTGTTGATGCTACAGCTTTTCTGTTAGGACACTGTAGTTGGAACCTGGACTTTTGGTGCTTCCAAGCTTGGTTTTTAACTCTGTTTGATGAATGTGCTGAAGCAGACTGGAAATAACTAGATTGCCTGGTTGTCTGGCCAGTGACTGAATTAATAGCTGTGGAAGTCACAGATGTTTTCACTCTGTGCATTTTGTATTCTGTACTCACAGGGCACATACCGGGAAACTGTGGTGGGCTTCTCCTGATGTGCTGTTGGGAACTGCAGATTAAATTCATCCTGGTTTAAAAGACCTACATGAGGTTTATTAATCTTTAAAATCCCATTTAAATCCTGTTTTAATGTCTTAAGTAGGATTTAAATGATGTCTAGTCAGGCCCTTTGTAGAGAGGGGGAGAGAAGTGATGCTACAGGTTACCAGAATCATAATACTTTGCAATTTCATCAAGCCATACGTAACAGGATTTCGGGGCCACTGATGGACTGACCTGTTGTGAAATTTGAACTGTGTATTCTCTGAGTAAATATGTAATTCCTACTTAATCAAAAAACCCAAAGGAAATCCAATGATTAAATGATGTAGCTTAGGCTTTTAAGCAACGGGTATTGCCAGCTCCAAATATTGGACTACTCTCTATGGCTTCCTACATATTTATTTCATTTTAAAATGTTTCAGATTTGTTTGCAATAATGTTTTGGGACATGTCTTGTTCTTTGGGTAGTTTTGTTGCTGCTTGTGAAAATGCAACCAAAAGACAAAGTAAATTGAATTCAGCATTTTTCCATGCAGTGCTTTTTAAAGTTGTGCAAAGTGACTTGTGTAAAAAAACCCAAACTGGTGAATCCCTCCCTGGCCCCAGCTCCATTGCTTTCATGACTATCATTGCATGCTCATGTAATTCATGAAAAATCTGGGTGAAAATGCCAGTTTTCAATTTCAGCTTCTTTAACAGGGATTCCAAGAGGTTAAAAAGTCTAGTGTAGACTGTCAATCTCAGAGCAAAAACGAAACGGAGATCTGCAGTCATTCCACGCTGTGGTATTAGACATAACATCAGCTTAGCCTGAAAATACATTTTCAGGCTTCGAGCCCTGTTGCTTTGCTCTGAGTGCAGCGGGTCCATGGGCTGCTGTGGGTGTGTGGTCCTGTGTCTGGAACAGGAGCACTGCAGGAGCTCTGACTCTGCCCCAGCTCTGGGCAAACCACAGAACTCTGCTGTTGGTTCCACTCCTTCACGCTGCACAAAGTGCTGAGTTTCAGAATGGGCCAGGAGCTTTACTTAGCAGGTATTGGATACGCTTGGGATTCTCGGAGAAGAGATGCTATGGGAGTTTAAAAAATACACATAATTATTCACCTAGGATACAAAGTTTTGCTGATATCCCAGCACAGCTATGCCGTGAAACACAAGGCGTTCCCTTCCTGTACCAAGGGTAGGTGGTTTTGTCTTTCAAAGGCCAGTGTTCAATTTGCAGTTTTAAGAGAAAAATAGTAAGTCACCTGTCTGTATTGTCTATTATTATTATTACAAATGATGATTATTGATATTGAGCATTTTTCATCAGCATACAATTGGTTCATTACAAAGTGTATCTAATGCATTGCTGTCACATGCTCTAAGGTGAGGTACGGCCGCAGGTTTTATTTCATTTGCCTCCATAAGCAAAATATTTTTACTTAATTACATGTAATTTTTCCATGTTTTTTGCTCGCTATTTTGTGAGCACTAACAAACAAATCAGGACACGTATTTGTCAGAAGAAGCATGGACTGAGAGAAGAACAAATCAGTGGGTGGGAACCTGCAGGAAATGTTCTTCTGAGGCTTCGTATGCTGAGAGATTTGAATTGCAAGCCCAACTTTCTGCACCTGAAACCATTCCTGAAGTGATGAATCAAGGCTGAGGCATAACTTCAGGGAGGCTGGTTTTGACACAATGAAACAGGCCTGCTAGGAAAACTAGGATTTGAGAGTCTCCAACATAAAAAAGTGTCAGAGAAGGTGGGATTTTTATTTTTTCTCCATGATGTTCTGCTGAAATGAAAAAAATATGCTTTTAACCAAATGGTCACTAAAGTGGTACTTTGATCAAAGCATAAAATAAGGGGAAGATGAATACATTACATCAGCAGATAGTGGTTAAATTTATTTGGTCTTTTCTAAATACAGATGTTGTGTGCGGGGGGGAAAGGGTTTCTGACTCAGACTATTAAAATGGGATGGTAAAACATGTCCTCTCCATGAGTGCCTCTGTTTGCTAGTTAATGAGGAAGGTGTGCTGCTGATTGGCTTTCAAAATTGGGCTCTAAGTCATTAAAGGGTTAAACTCCCAGGAAGTCTCTCTTCTCTGTGGGCTGCCATTTCTAAGGTCTCTGTTTGTGCCATGTGTAGCAATTGAAAGCAATTTGTATTTAGAAGGATTGCCCTCCATTCCCTCTGTGACAACAGGAACCCACAGCTTCAATTAGTGGTCAGGCCACTGTAGGAGGCAACACAGGATAAAGGGCACTGCCTTTGCCTTGAGGAGCTTAAAGCTGAAAGATGGACTGACAAACCACAGGCAAGATAACAAGGCAGAAGGTTAATACAAAACGAAGATGTGTGGGCAAGAATAAAGTTGGTTTATTCTCTGTTTTGCTTTATCTTTTCAAGGGCAGTCATTCTGGTGACACTCAGGAGTTCCAGACCAGGATGAGAAGAGGAAGATGAGAGTAGGAATGTCAGGAAGCACAAATTTTGAGAAGGGTAAGCATTTCATGAGCTCTTGTTACCTGATCTAGATGGCAGAGCTTTTTGCATTACCCACTCTAAATTAGTTAGACCAACACCAGTTCCTTGAAAGATCTGACAGCAGCATTTGGGTAAGAGGAGATCTGCGGTTATCCAGACTGGTATGTCCAAAACTAATAATTTGAAACCAGCTTGACTTTCTCTGGGAAAATGTAGCAGGTGGCATGGACAAGAGATCCACTCAGTACCTGGTAAGGTTTTTTCATACCATGTCTGCATGTTTATCAGCAGCATCTCATTTGTTATGTGGACTTGCTGGGATGATTCTGAAATGCATATGCTACTTGGCTGGTAAAGCACATTCCAGAAATTGCTCTCAGGGATCCTTTGTCAAAAGAGAGCGGTTTTTTTAATTGCATTGATGCAGGATTTACCTTTTGGGTCAAGAATAATTCCATTCTTTTCTTGATGATAGGGATGGTAACATAGAAAGGGTGCATATTGAATTGAGAGGTGGCACAATGCTATAAGCAGCTGGGAAAATGGGAATAGCTTCAAAAACTATGTAGTAAAATAACACTGAGGGAAATCAAATTATTAAGAAAAAGTGTCAAATCATGAACTTAAAAAGGAGCAGCTGAATGGTTATTCTGAAGAAAAAAACATGTTAAAAATGCAACCAAATGCTAGGGCTTCTGGTGGACTGAGAGGTAAATAGTGATTTTTCTAAATATTGATTTATTTTCATTGATACATGATTTTTATTCACTGATACCTGATTTTTTTTTTGGTAAAAATTACAAGTGAGGATGTTTAGGTCGATGTATCATTTGTAGCAGGTGTAAAGTAATCCTCCACTCCATTAAATGCTCTTACTGTTTTGTCTGAACTACTGTTTTGTGATATTAGCCTTAAGTGGCTCAGACAGTGGCAGGTTAAACATTAGGAAAGGGTTTTGTTAATGCCAAGAGCAGTATGGTGCTGGAATCAGTGCCAGGCTGTAAGAGCTTCCACTGGAGATCTCCAGGAGCTTTTTAAATCTTCACTGGTCAGGTGTGGGTTGACTGCACCTAAAAAGGAAGGGTGGGGGCAGCCCAACTAAACTCTTAAACCTCCTTCATCCTTCTTTTTCACTGTGATTCCGTGTTATAATTCACACACACGTATGAAAACCCTGTTGTTGAGTTCTCTTATTATCCATTGTGCCTGCTTAGCCCAGAGATTTGTGATTTTAATGGGACATAAAGTGAGAAGGCAGAAGGCACTGATATTTTGACACTTCCATTCAGTAACACTGCCTGAGAATCATTTCAGGATTGAAATAACCACACATCTTGGAGAGCATATAAATTTACTGACTCTGCATTGTACCAGCTGGATGTGTTCAGTGCATGGCTCAGTTCATTGTGGCACACAGAGTTCATTTACAGGCTCTGTGACATCTGAGAACTTGCCAAGGGGCTCCTCCGTGGCTCCCGTCCACTGACAGTCACAGCTTTGCTGGAGGGTGGTGTTTGTTTGGGAGAAAGTGGCAATGAGCCAAGATCAAGTCTCAAGTTGGGATTTTCTTAATACAGTGAAATATATTCGAGATAACTAAGACTGACTACATTTTGAGGAGGGAATAATTTTGTGTCTAATTCCTGCTGAAAGGGAAAGGAAGTTTTCCTACATTTTTGCAATCTCAAGTGCAAATTTTCAGGTGTTTGAACAAAAGCAGTGCTGGAGAAAGGGCCCTGCGGGTGCTGGTGGATGGCAAGTTGGATGTGAGTCAGCAGTGCCCTGGCAGCCAGGAGGGCAAACCCTGTCCTGGGGGACATCAGGTAAAGGAGGGGATTGTCCCACTCTGCTCTGCATTGAGTGGCCTCACCTGGAACATTGTGTGCAGTTTGGGGTGTCTCATTATAAGAAGGATATAAAGCCATTGGAGAGTGTGCAAAGGAGGGCCATAAGGATGGTGAAGGGTCTAGAGGGGAACTCATGCAAGGAATGGCCAAGGGCACTTGGCTTGTTCAGCCTGGAGAGGAGGAGACCTCATTGTGGTCTTCAACATCCTCATGAGGGGAAGTGGAAGGGCAGGCACTGATCTCTTCTCTGTGGTGACCAGTGACAGGACCCAAGAAAATGGCCTGAAATTGCATCAGGGGAGGTTTAGGTTGGATTTTAGGAAAAGTTTTTTCACCCAGAGGATGGTTGGGCACTGAACAGTGCCAAGGCTGACAGAGTTCAAGAAGAGTTTGGACAATGTTCTTAGGTACTTGGTGTGATTCTTGGGGCTGTCCTGTGCAGGACCAGGAGTTGGACTTCGATGATCCTTGTGGGTCCTTTCCAGCTCAGGCTATTATGATTCTATGATTGAAGATCTCTTCCAACACTGAGGATTCTGTGAAATGCCATCAAACAAGTAGTAGCTTTAAAGTGTAGTTTCATGTCTCCTGGATAATCCTGGGAAAGAGAGGTAATTTCAAAGGGCTACTTAAACAGCAGGAAGCTTTTGAGTTGTTTTCACAGGGTGTCTCTAAGATCAACCAAGAAACTCAAGCAAAGATCCTTGTAAAGGAAGACTACAAAGCAGGCCAAAATATGGAAAACTGGCTGGAGGATAGGTGACCTGCCAGAGCTGTCTCCAGAGCTCGGTCTTGTGCCAGGGAAGGGAACTGCTAAGAAATGTTATTTAACAAGAAGCCAAAAATTCTTCTCTAGCTGTGCGTCAGATTTTTAGGTGGAGTTGCACGAACTGGTTTGTCATTGGGTCCCTACTGTATTCTCCCAACCTTCTCTTTAATCCAGGCTATGAATTATAGATTATTTTACAGCCATTGTTCCAAAGAACTGCTTATCCCCTAAGAATTACCCGCAGACATGCTGATACATATGGAGCTCTTAAACAAACCAGTGCATCTGTATGACCTGAAGAAAGCAGACCTTTTGACTGCTTTCATTCAGGTTACATAAGGTAATATTTTGCTGCATTATGTCAATTGTTAGGAAGTTTAGGATGACACCACTTCCTAGGGTTTAAATGATTAATTAGAAGCTTGGGTTGAGATATAAAATTAAATACTTGTACCAGTATGATCAGCTTTACTTTTACGCACTGGAACGGTAATGAACTGCTATGTAAGGCCAGACGTTTCCTCTAGCAGAAGTGGAAATTCAACTGGTATGCAGCTCTTTGGCAAGAGATAAAACAAAACCTAATTGCTGAAATTATGCTTAAGTTATATTTGCAAACTATTTCTAAACCACTGGACTGTTTCCCTTTTCACTTTTGCTACAAAATTTGAAGATTTCTGAGTGGAATATTTTTGTTTCCCTTACACGTTTACTTTTATAATGTCTAATACATACTTAAAATGTCAAATTTCATCACCTTTATCACCCCTGAAATTCTGGTAGAACTGAGTAAATTACCATACTGTGAACAAAGCTGCCTTTTGACCCAAGGTAGCCATAGCTGTGTTTCCCAGGTATTAACAAAAATACATTTGCAGACAGGCTACATATTGCTTCCCAGTTCAGAAGTCAGACTTTCCTATTGTTGCCCAAAAAATTAATAGGTAAAAGCACCTCCAAACTGATTCCCCTCTCTTTTAGTTCTGGGTCCAGCATGAGGTTGGTTGGATCAGTGTTCTGGCACTGCTCACTTGTCACAGCCTGTGATGGTTCCTGGGCCTGACGTTCTCTGTGGTCAGTTCCTAATGGGAAAAACCCAAGAGAAGCTGACAGACACGGTATTGGAGTTTTTGCCTCTTTTATTTTTTCATTTGGCCAGCAAAAACTTCTAGATCGAGTCAGGTAACTTTCAAGGCAAGTATTTTACTGATTTTTTTTTTTAATATACACAATGTGGTGGGTCTGGTCACGGGTTTTAGTGGTGACCCATCCAAGCAAAACTTTGGACAAGTGAAGAAGCACGCTTTTATGAATATGTACATGGAGAGCAGCAGTGAGGAGCTGGATTAAAAGCAACAGTTTAGAGAGTAAGCAAGTCTGAAGCCACAAAAGTTATAGCTGTGCTGGTGAAGTAATAGCTTACCCCCCTGAGGACATTACCTTACACTGAGAGAGGATTGTGTGCTGCTAATGACTGCTGGAAGAGGAACATCCTTTACGAGAGGTGGGGCTTGGTAGAGAGCTCTGAAGCAAAATCTGTGATGTTGGGACCTCAGTTATACCACTTAATCTGCATTTCTGGTGGGCTTTGTTTGGCCCTGCTTAGATCCCTGACACTGTAATTTGGATGTTGTATGACCCATGTCTATGCTTGTGATGCTTGGAGTATTAGAACGTGGTTCTTCCCTACAAAAGTGGGCACTGAGGAATATTCCAAGTAGTTTTCTATGACACAAACAAAGCTCCCTTTTCCTGCCTGGTATTTAAAGTGAAATGCAACACCAGAGGGGGGTGGGCAGGTAGTCTTGTCATGCTAAGAAAAGACAGCATGACAAAAAGAAAAGCACCACCATTTCACTTCTTTCCAACAGCAGTGATGGCACCTAGCCAAAGGTTTGGGGTTTTTTTTAATTATTAGTATTTTTCAATGCTTAAAACCAGCTTGAGATTTTAGACAGGTCTAACTCCAATGCAATATTAAACCACACTAGAATGAATGTGTGTTCCAGAGTGCACCACTGCACAGTTTAACTAACAACCAAGGTAGCACACCAGGAGTCTGCACTGCAGAAATGGTGACTTTCTGAACAAGTGGTAGTTAATTTAGGTTAATGGTTTTTACCAAACTGCCCCAGAGAAATTATCACTACAATTAAAATAACAATATTTCATGCTAGCAAAGACATTTTCAAATGTCTTCAAAAAGTTACTTAACTATCAGTTAGGCTTCATTAAGTGATTCCTGATGAATTCATTAGCTAAACTAAATTTCATTAACTGATTCTTGCAGTATCATTCAGAAATGTTATAATTATTTGCCTTTGAAATAGAGGGAAAGTGAGGTGGATAATTCAGGTAGTTTGCTGATGGCCATGTACAGCATTTACTCTATAAACAAAATTGAAGGTTGGGTTCCCACAGCTTCTCTCCTGGGATTAAAACCACCAGCCTTGATTTGATACATATTTAAAAACTAAAAAAAAAACAACCAACAAAACCAAAACCATTAAAAAACCCAAAGAAACCCCCCAAACAAAAAAGAACCCCACCAAGATACAGCACAGCAAAGAGACAAAAAACAAACACCATTCTACAAAAAAAAAAATCAATCAACCTTTCCTCTTGAAAAAAACCAACAATTTGACTGTACTGGCTGCTCAACAGCATCTGAAAATTATTCCTCTTGAATATATTTTAGAAAAGGCTTGAAAACTGATTGAAGTTAAAACAATAAGCTTTTCTTTTTCAGACCAAGTTTTATTAGTTCATGGGTTTTCCCATTGTTGACTCGATGATGTAAGCGTATTTTACAACTGTTTCTTAGGCTGGCAATGTAGCATCTTTCCTGTCAGGGATATTTCTCTAAAGTATGCATTTTAACCTTCCACAAATCATCACAGTAATGCCCCCAATTTATTTCAAGATTTTCAAAATCCCTGTGGCTAGATAAAAGCACCCGGCACACAACTCCCCTCCGCTTTAGTTAAATGACCTGCAGAGCTGGTAGCATAAAATCCTAAATTTGATTTCCCCTACCACCCCTTTGAGATTTCCAGCTCTCTGTAAAAAGCGACAGGTCTGAACTTGTGTGGACAGGCTGATGTCTTCGAGTGTGGCAGAGAAGCACAGGGAAAAGGACAAATAAAGACTTTCTCTGCTTCTTGCATAACTGCAGCAGACCCGTTGGTATGTGCTTCCCCCAGTCCTGGGAAACTGGGCCAGAGGAGCAAAGCTGGGATGCTCTCGGTCAGTATTGCCTTCTGTATGTGACTCTTCCAGCACGAAGAAATGCACTCCTTGCCGAGGCTGTGTTTAAAAGCAGCATTTAGCCCATAAATAAAGGCTAATTCTGCCCTTGTCTAATGACTGACATTGTTCTCTGGAGCAGAGGGAGGCAGCAGCCCTTCAAAGCCAAGTCGTTTGACCCCAAACTTCAACACATGTGTATAAGGGATCAGATTCTTACTGTCGTCCAGTTATCACGTCTCAGAGGACACCACAACCGTGAGATGTTGGTGGGTTTCATTGCTGCTGCTTAGCTGGACTATGTGACAAGCTGCTGTGACTACAGAGAACAGGTACCTCAGTACGTGGAACAAACTATTACACATACAGTTATTATTTTATGAGACAGATATTGAATACTGCTTAGAAAATAAGAACCAGTGATTGTATTGAGGCACAGAGCAAGTGGATGAATATGTGGGGTGGAGCTTACTTTACTTTTTGATTAAGCAGGGGCTGATGGTGTTGGCGTTCAGCTAATACATAAAAACAACAGGCTTTGTTTTGAAGAGCAGAAAAGCAGTAGTTGATTATTTACGTTGAACAAGCTTTCTTAAACTCTCAGTCTGTTGTGCATCCTCTGATGTAAGGCGGGGGCACCACTTCTGCCCTTCCACAATGCTTAGACACTGCAGCTCTCCATGGGCTGAATGCTTTCCTTCCCTGAGCTTCCTCCAATTCCCTTTGGCAGGGTAATGCCTTCTGCCCTACCATGTCACGAGTTAGGGACAGTTCCCTCTACAGAGAGCCCATCTCTAAACCAATATTCCAATACTTTCTGCAATGGCTGAGTGCCAAGTGCCTGGTGATTTACAGAGCAGCCCTTGCAGGGGCAGGAGGTACAGCCCCCTCTGCTCCGTGGGCAGGAACAGTGGGGCTCCACCTTCCCTTCCTTCCCGGGACTGGTGCTGCCAGCTGAGTGTTCACGTTGCCTGAAGCCAAAGTTGTTCTTGCTTCAGCTGTTTACATGTAAATAATTTATAGGCTTTGTTATTAATGGAGTTGGAATGAGGGAAGGGGGGGAGACACGACAAACACAAAACCTGTTTTCTTCTGAGTGGGAAAGAATTTTACTGTTCTTGGAGCCCTAGGGTGTTTTATTTGATACTTTGCAGTGTTGACATCTCCAGATTTTGACATTGACCTCCTTACCAGGATATTTTGCTTCAGCACTGATGAAGGTAAAATATCTGGACAAGTCTATCACTTCATAAAAAGCTATCTAAAAGAAAATTAAGTATTTACAGGCTTGGTAGGCAGATCACAGAAGGTTTTGATTGCTGAGGCCTCCACTGCAAAACATGTGACCCATATTTGGAATATAGGATTTTTTATATGGAGCACTTCATGTGTGGTTACCCTGAGAATAGTTGTGCATCTCCTTTCTAATGGGGTGCTCAGGCCATCAGGTACTGTAGGCCCTAAGCAAGCTTTTAGTATGAAAGCTGATAGTTCATGAGACTAGTGGGTGGAAGGGAGGAGTGGGAAATGCGAGATCAACCTACAAGCTCTCTCAAATGCTGCATCAACAGCTCTCACACAGCCCCCTCAGCTGTCAGGAGCAGTAAGTCCTTCAGGGGGGTGGTTGGTCCTGCTGTGACATCAGGCTGTGACCACCCCAGTGTCTGCCTGCACCCATCCCTACGGCCATGCCCCCTCCTGCACTGGCATCCCAGCTTGTGTATCCTGTCAAGTCACACATCTTGAGATTTTGCATCTTTTCTTTCATTCTGTGCTCAAACAGAATCAGAGTGGCCGTAAGCTGAGAAACTCAGATCCTGTATCTAAGCATCTGTGTGGGGTTTGATGACCATGGGCCCTGATGCGCAACTGCTGTGGTCCTAGTAGAGGTCATATCTTTGTCAGTGCTTGTTGCCAAAGAAGGGATGGACAGCCTGAAGTACTGTAGAAAAACACATAAATTACTAATATCCTTTCATGTGAAGTTATTCCATATGCAATATTCTATATTAATAAACCTTGTAAAAAGTCGTTTAGCAGACCTCTGACTTAAATAGCTGAGAATGAAAACTGAGACTACTAAAGATGTGCAGTGTCTCCTCACACCTGAGATCGAGCATTATAATTATCACTGCAGCCAACGTGGGTGCAACATTCCAATTTGAAAGGAGCAAAACCTTTGCAGACACAAGCGGCCAGGTTTACATTTCCTCAAGTGTTCTGGAGTAATGTCTTACGTGCTAGGAGCCATAATGTGCTCCTAGAAAGGCAATGCAGACTTCAGCATCAGAGTTGTCTGGACCAAACCAGGAATATGGAAATCTACAAGAGATGTCAGTGTTTAGGGGGGAAAAAAAAGTCCCAAACTGCACTGGTTCAGCTCCACTACTGCTTTAGTTGTCAGATATTTTGAAGTATCCTGAAGAATTGCAGGTTAGTAATTGTCTGTATTTTTGTTCACTGTGCTTCCTGACACTTGATCTTCTAAGGCTGTTCGATGTCAAGTGCTCTGGTGTTAGGTGAAATCCTACAGCTTTCATCTTTTTGTATTTCCACCATAGACAGGGAGCCCTCTTACAAAGCAGTGTGGTTGAAATAACTTGGGTACGCTTCAGCTAGAAACTGTGGAAGATGTTTCATAAGCTTCAAGAAGAATGTACTTTCACGAGACAAAATGGCATGGTTTGCTAACCTTACCTTGTTATCAGAACCAGAACATCCGAATGTTAAAATGAAGTTGGTTTCCCTTTGCATCCTTTCCTCGAGTCAGTGATGTACCCAGTCGATGATGTTGAGCTATATTGCTGTGAACAAATAAGCTGCTATAGGGCTGGGGAGAAATCTTGGCAGAGGTCCTAGCTCCCTTCCAGTCTCTTTCTATTTTAGAAGGAACTAAACAGCTGGTATTTTCCATCTGACTGAAAGCAGGCTTTTACGCATGCTTTTATACAGTGCAATTCTGACTTTATGAAAAGGGAATAAATTATTGTTGTCAGGATTCTGGTTTCTGCTGTTAAAACCAGGCTTGCAGGACCAAACTGAATCAAAACAACTTCTCCTTTAAATAGCTCCCTGAAATTCCAGAGTATGAAGTGGTTCGCTTAAGCATCTCAGAAACACCTGGAGATGTTGCAAGAGCTGATTCAGATGCCCTTAACTCTGACAAGTTGAATTTGCTCTGTTGGAGGCCTTGAAGAGCTGTCAATCCTTGAAGTCTGACTGAATTGAATTGGAAGGCTGTGAAGATCACTCTTAAAAAGGACCTAAGTAAAAATATATTGTGGTTGATCTCTAAGGACAAATTGCTTCAACAGATCTAGATACAAATGCAGGTTCCTTCTCCCTTCATTACTTTTGAAGATTGTAGGGCTCAGCATTTGGAGGTTAAGAGCAAAGCCTGTATTTGTCTTCTGAATGGCTCAGGGCATTTTTTTCTGGCTCACATATTACAGCTGAGCTGTATTTCTTAATAATCTGAGAATGAGGTTGGAGGATGCCACTTGCATGGAACTGTGATGTGCCTGGCCATCACTGCATGTTTACGGATAGGAATTCTTTCAGTGCCTTAATTACTAAGAAGATACAAGTAGATAAAATGAGGTTAATAAATGGTGTCTGCTCAAAGTTTACTTTTGGTTGAATGCACATCGAAAGAAGTCAACTGAAGAGGGATTATCAACTGCTGACTGTTGTGGTCTTAAAACATGCTGAAAGCAGAAGTGTGTGACACTGCAAAGCCCTGACTCAGAAGAGCAGGAGGCTTTGCAGCTGCTTACACAGTGGGGTGTTGTTCTGGGCCTTTCTTCAGGCACATTAGGTGGCCACTTACAAAATAATGTCACCAGGCTTCTGGCCCTGCCACTGCACGGCCTTTGTTCTGTTATTACATGACTTTTAAGGAAACAAAAGGCAAAAGAATGCTTGGAAGCTCCCCAGAGCATCTCTAAGGATGAGTTGTATCTTGGAGGACAGGCAAACAGGGCTCTCTTAGGAAGCCCTGGCTCCTCTGCAACCCTCAGAAAGGGACCTGCAAGTCCCAGCAGTGGAGGGGATGGAGAGATAAAACCAGGAGCATCAGTCTGGAAAACTGAGAGCTACCATGTCTGCTGATGGGCGTGTGTGCACGCGAGTGGGTGGGACACTGCCTTTGGCATCACTGAGTCTATTTTAGTGAACTTTAAATATTAAAAATCACATTCCATAATAGGAGATAATATTAAGCAAGACTATTAAATAATAAAATAATAATATTATTATTAATTAAAAGAATCTTGCCTATTTGGCATGGTGGTGTGTGTTTATTTATTGCTTCCCCCCTTAGTGTTGATAGTGTTTTTTGTAAGTTTCTCATGAGAGCAGAAAGGTTTTGGTGTTTGTAAAATATCTCACAAAAGCTGGCACTTTGTATCTTTGATCTAGTACACGGGAGCAGGAAAACACTTTTCTCATCATCTAAACTAAAAAGTGCAAAAATAAGGAAAATGGAGTCTTTTTAAGCATTTCCATTTTAATAAACCCATGCTAAAGAGGTTCGAAAATACAGACAATTTTATTACACATCTAACAGTCTGATCTGAGTTTATTCACAGATTAACATGTTCTGAGTGAAAAGACTTTGAACATAATTTTCCTCTCCTTGTTTGTTTCCTTCTGTGTCTTGGCAAACAATTGTGATTAATTTTAGGAAACAGTTACCAACTTTGGTTTGTTCTTTCTCACATAAAAATAAGTGTAGGGATTGTTCTGTGGAAAACACATCTCCAGCCAGATACTGTGTTTTCAGTTCAAGCTTTTGGAGGCAGTCTTGTCTGCATAAGGACTGTAGTATTTTGCTTGGTGTTTAAAGCATAGTTATAAATATAAAAACTGTCCTGCTTGCATGCAAAGCACTGATTTATTGTCTTTACTCGAAACAGTTCATCTGTTTAAATATCTTTCCAGAAATGGAGGTCTTTGTTATTTATTATTCATTGTATTTCTCCAAGTGCAAGTGTTTCATTTGTAGAAGTCTTCCATGCAAAAAGACAGAAATTAGTGTTAGGTAGTGATTGTTCTGATTAAGGTGCTTTGAGTTAATTTTAGTGATAATAATAAAATCACAATGAGATCATTTTTGGGGTGTTTTTAAACTAAAGGGAAAACCAGAGCCCGGCCTTAGTTTCAAAAAGGAATAATACATGTAGTCATAACTGCACTTAATGTATATAGTTTACATGAAAACTAATGATATGGTTTCTATGAGAATTTCATCTCTTCATACCAAGAAGTCCTCTCTGTCCACAGCATTTCAATTCTTCACCTCTTTAAATCAAGGTAAGTACTTGAATAACTTTCTATGAGTTTTATCTGACTAGAGACCTGATGTGTGACCTCTGTCACCACCTTGGACTTTTTTAAAATTACAGTAGCGAAAACACAGTAAGACC
Source organism: Sclerurus mexicanus (assembly GCA_013396755.1). Classification (NCBI taxonomy): domain Eukaryota; kingdom Metazoa; phylum Chordata; class Aves; order Passeriformes; family Furnariidae; genus Sclerurus; species Sclerurus mexicanus. The sequence continues at coordinate 636,789 of VWZF01006548.1, forward strand.
TGAAAAACACCATAAGTTCTACAGTCCTCTGTTTCAGTCAGATGAATTAAATCAATATATAGGTGAATATATCCTTCACGTTCTAAGAGATATGAGCTAATTTTAAAATAGTTAACTTGTTTGGTTTTTTTTAAAACTTTGGCTATTACTGTAATTTCAAATCTGGCCTTTTTAATAGAGTCAATATCCCACTGTAGAGCTTGGCCTGAGACCATCGTTTATTGCCTGATGGTATGAGTGAAACGGAGCACCAAGAGGAATCAGCAGAAACTGGCACGGCTATGGCAACCCAGCAAACAAATATGCCTGAATTTCTTGTTTTCCCTTTGTGTAAAGGTGCAGAGCTGGTTGGCTGGGCGGTGTTTGTTGTATGAGGAGTGTCAGATAAAGACTGTATATATCTTAAAAGCGATCTCTTCAAGTAGGTTGTTAGTTCATCACCACCATGGTATTCATGTTCTGTTAGGATGATAAAAACTGAACCCACCCCCACTCCCACGTGCTGCCTTCGGAGTGTTTTGTTTTGCAGCTTCTTGGAAGTTTTTGTAAGTCCCTGCATCTGGGGGAGGGCTCACCAAAGGAAACCCATCTTTGGCGTTTTCAAATTCTCAGCTCTCTCTGTAGGAGGATGGGATGTGTTCCCTGAGGAGCATCTGCAGCCAGGGCAGCCTGAGCTGCTGGCTGAAGGACTCTCAGTTGTAAGTCCAGGTCCCTCTCTGTCCCACTGCTTCCAGGAACAGAGAGGGGAGGAAGAATCTGATAGTGGCAGAATCTGCTGTGATGTCCTGAGAGGGACTGAGAAGAATAGTTGATCATTATTTTAATGACCTTTGGGCAGGAATGCATTTAATGTTCATCTGTCAGCAGCAAAAAAAAAAGATGTACTGAGGAGCATCATGGAGCAGTATATCCACATGGCATTGTGGATACTAATGTACCTTAATATGTTCTGAAATATGCATGGTACTGCTGTGAAGTAACTCTCATCCTCTAGGTGCATGACCACACAGAGAAATATACTGGAAGTTCTCTCTCTTTCTTTCAGCTGGTTGTGTGCTTGGCAATAACTTTTCCCTCTGTGAAGCAGGGGAGCAGGTGATGCTGTATCTGCTCCTGTTCTCTCTCCACAACCAAGCAGTGGGGGAATTGCCTTCCCGGGTCAGCAGTGTTGGATGGAGACAGGCTGCAAATAGAGATACTGGAAAAAATACAGATCTACTCCTTCTCTTATAAAATTCTGCCCTTAAGTTCATGTCTCTGGTTCTTCTTGAGTGCCAGTGCTGCAGGCCCTTACCTACTGCAGAGCCAGAGGCAGGATGTTGTGTCATTGATGTTGGCAGTGCTACTAATAAAACACTCTGAAATGTAAAGGCTTAAAAGACCTGCATGAGGTTTTATCAGCTTATCATCATTGTGATGTGTCATTTAAAATGTCTGGCTCTAGCTCTGGTGTGTAAGGCTTCAAACATTTTCTTCCCTAGACTGCATAAGGAAAAGATGAATCCAGCAACACATATTGGTTTATCTTCATTTTTTGATTGGTCTGACTTTGACATATTTGTGGCAGAGGTGTTTTTTTCTGTCTCTTCCAAACCTCACTGATAAGTTATGAGAGCTACTGCCAGTAATCTTTGGTTACAATTGGCAGAATCTCTGTGCCAGTTCATTCCTGTTCTGCATGCAAAGATGTGCAACAAGTTCCCTTCCGTGCTTGATCTCCCAAATTGTCCAATGTGAAACCAGCCATCCAGTCACCTGAAGGGAAGGAATGTGTTATCCTGCTGCAGAAACATTGACTGGAGTCTGAAGTATGTCTTTTAAACCCAAATTTGTTTGCAGATGATCAAACGTGACATGTAGTGACCTTCCTTAGGGAGTCAACAAGTACTTCATACTACTGCAGGTTAAATCCTCACTGGTCTACAACAAATGTGCCATTCATTCTCTTGGGTTAGTCATGGTTTGCTTGACAGTGGAGAGCTTTCACTCCTGTCTGTGTGGCCATCCCTTGTGTACGGCAGCTAAATAATGGAGCACCAACTGCAGGAAACCATGGGATCAGTTTATAGACTCAGAGTCACCACCAGCTATATCAGTTCTAGCAAATATTACACTTAAAATGCCATTCAGTGTGCTAATGAACTCTTAACATGTTTGTGGAGTTGCTGCAAACACCATTGTTATCTCAGAGCTTATCTTAAATACTTATATAAAGAAGGTTCTTTAACGTGTAAAAATTATGCATAAATTAGTGTCTATAATCCAAAGTTTCCTGTTTCACGCTGAGCTTTTGTTGCATCTTTGTATTCATGTGTGCCATTTAATGCTCTATTAAGCAATATTAAAATGCCAGAACCATCCAATAATGCAAATAATTCAGCAGAGACATCCAGAGCCAATTCATGTTTCACTGAGACCAAGCATTTCTCAGCTTGTTCCTTACCAGTTGTTCGTGATGTTTTCAACTTCTAAGTCGCACCTCTTGCCATTTGTATTTGAGAACCTAAGGGAAGACCATATTTAGCATATGGATGTGGAAAATTTCAGAACAGTAGTAATTTAAACAGTCTTTCCTATGTTATTTTCAGTTCTTGAGGTGTTTGCACTTGTTTCTTGGTGTTTAGCTTGTTGGCTTTTGCCATGGTTTTTCACAGGGTTTATTTCATACAGAACCAGAAAGATTAAAATAGCAAAATCAGACACTGTTTCTAGATTTGCCACTATTTCTCAGGCATTGATCAGTAAGCAAATGAGAGTTTATCAGTTTTCTTTACAGTTGTTGAAATCCAAAGAATGTTAATACTTATAGAAAATATTAATTCTTTGAGCATTTAAGCAAAATATTTGAGACCAGCCTGTGAAAACATCTCACAACAATTAAAATGAGTCATGGTCTAATTAAATCATTTCCTACTTCATTTCACACAGTCATGACCCTCATAACATCTCTGACTGTGACATCTCCATTGCTATTTCCATTTAAGCTCAGCCAGGAATTTGGGATGTTTGTCAGAATGGAACAGCTGAAGCAAACTTTATCTACGTGATTGTTGCCACCATCCAGTCCACTGGTGTCACGTTCCGGGTGTGCTTAGAGGCACTTGATGTAAAGTGGACCTTTTGTAATAATTAGGGCAGCAGAAGAACAATATGCATATTGTGGTCTTACAAAGACCCCTTTCATTAGGCTGTAATCTCATATACTTCACCATGCTGAAAGGGTTAAAAGTAGTCGTTTTCCACCCCAAAAATAAATAAGAACTTTCTAGTTCAAAAGTTATTACATATCCATTTCAGTGTGAAAGTTCTTTAAAAAAAACCCTCCAAAATCCTCCCCCCTTTTTTGTTTTGTTACCCAAATAGAATGCTTTCATCACATTTAGCAAAAATAGCAGAATGAATGTTTCAGAGTTTGAATTTGTGCTTTATATATAACAGGCCTTTTGTTTCTTTTCCACGTAACTTGGCATTGTCACTTATTCATTCCTTTTGTTTTTCCCAGTTTCTTTCATTACAGTTCCAGCCATTTGTCATCTGTTTATTTTCAGAATCTGCAGAAATTCGAGGCCAAAATGTTATCGATCGTGTTTTCTCCCCTACCATCAGCGTACAAGCATTTACCCCTGTATATCCATTCTTCTTACCCTCAAGGTGAAAAGGAGCTTTTTCCTGCTTGCTGGATTCTGCAGCATCAAAGTACTGCAGTTGAAGAGTATCGGATGTTCTGTGCAGCACCGAAGGAATTCGTCTTGGGAGATTTTAGGAGTCTTGTCCTGAAACTTGGGGTTGCTCTTGGAGAATGTTTCCCTGGGTTCTGGGCAGGGTTTTTTTGCTTGTTTATTTTTGGTTCGGGGCTTGTTTGGTTGCAGGGGGGTTTTTGTTGTTGTTCTTTTGGGGAACTGATCAGTAACACACCTGAAGAGAGGCACCTTTTTCCCTGAGGGTGTACCATGTGTCTGATATTTTTCCTTAAATTATGAAACTTCCTTAATGCATAAGGCTTTAATTGGGACAGCCCTGATTTCACACACCTGCTAGTGCTGCAGATGTAAATACCTACAAGAAAGGGGTTTTATTTTTAACTGGCTTGGAAGTGATTTTGTGGGATGATATCCAATTCCAGGGTGTGAAGGGGTTTATTCAGGACAAAGAAGACATTCTGTTGTTGATTTTTTTCATAGCCATAGAAAAAGTGAGTAGTGAGGAAAACCTATGGATCCAGTAAGGGATCTGGGACACTGTCTGCTGGTCCTAAATTATCTCAGCAGCCACTCATCTCTGCTCTTCATTCTGTTTTCCCCGCTGACAGTGCCCTGCTCATTCAAGAGACTATATTATGACTCCATTGCTTCAACTTCTTGCATCCTCTGCTTCTTTTTACAAGGCTTGTCTTTTCTCTGCAAGCATCTTAAATAGATGAAAAATATGAATACGAGCAGGAGATGCTGTTTGAAAGTGATCTGATGCGAATGGACTTAAAATACATCCGTGCGTTTGTGTCAGTGACTTCAGAAGCATTGCAAACAAACATTTTTGTGACAATGATGTAAATGCAAATAAATACATCCTTCAGGTTCAGAGGAGAGCTGCTGTGTGCAATGCTTTAGTTCTGGCCCTTCAGGATATCCTGCACCTTTTCCCCCTGACGTTTTGGTTACATGATGTTTATATGGCAAGGCAAGTCCAAACGCAAGGAGCTCAGATGTCTGTATGTGCACAGGCTGCTTGCTGTTCCTCTGCATGTGGATGTGAATCCTTGTCCCCTTCAGGAAGGGGGCTGGGTGCTCAGAAATGATTTGAAAGATTTGCTCTGCATTTTTGAACCTCTCATGTACCATTTGCTGTGTTTGGGGAAAGTAGGTGCGTTAAATCTGGATGTGTAGTATCTAAAATGCTTTGTAATTAATACTCAATGCTATAATTAATCGAAGCAGTTTGAAAGCAAGATAAAATCAAGCACACAATGACAGAACATTGATCTCCGGATGAGAGTTATTTCAAGCTCCTGGTTTCGTACGCTTGTGAAATGGAGATGGGGAGGGAATAAATTGTCAACGCTTTGGATTTCTTCTGGAAGTAATTTTTTTCAAGCAGGCCTCAAGAGAACTACTCTGCTTTTGAATGCTAACTACTGGAAGTTGATCTCCACTACACTGCTGCTTAAATACACAGATTATTCTAGGATTTGAATGTCAGCTCAGTGTCCTGTGCAAGACGTTTCTGCGTCTCTGTACCTGTCTCATTGTAGTAGCTGAAAGGACAGTTGTCTGTTTAAAATCCCTTCCACTGCTCCTCTATTCAGAATCATCTTGTCCTTCTGCCATGTCAGATGGTAAGATTTCAGTTCCTGGCCATTACCAAATGAAAGGTATTCAGACAAGTTGTGGACAGTTACCAAGCAGAGGAACAATGGAATATCTGTTCCCTGGGTGGGAGCAAAGGGATTCATCCTCTTTCTTTTGTCAGCTGGTAGGACAGCACTAAGCTCTTGCAACTCAAATTTTCTGTTTTCTCCTTTGTTACTAATCTTTTAAGTAGAGCAAGAAAGAAGCTTGATGGAGAGTTCATCTACTGACTATGTCATTCTGGCTGAGTAATAAATCTTTTGAGCCTGTTAACATATTTGTTTATGGGCATTAAAAAAAAAAAAAGAGAGAGAGAAAGAAATAAAAGAAAAAATACTGCAAAGTAACAAAAAAACTCTTCTAATTTCCAGGATGCAAATCCTTGAAAGGAAAAGCACTGAAACTACAGCAAGAAATTGGGTTATATGGAGAACGAGGTTTATCTTATTCAAAATGTTTTTTTTTTTTGTAGCTTTTTATACTATTATGGACCTGAACCTGTAGCCAGTAAAAACAATTATATTTTTGTTCTTGACTTCAGTGGGAACAGACTAGCACCAGTAACTATCAGAGCAGTTATGTAAACTTCATGGTGCTACTAAATTAAAAGAAGTTCAGTCAGTGAAATATTTCTGAAGTTTTCAAAAGCTTTAAAAAAAATAAAAAAAGAATCTCTCATAATACCTGTATTTTATAATGGTTTTAAAGCAGGGCTAAAGGATAAACACTGATTCCATTAGTGGTACTTCATCCTTCACCAGAATTTTTCAAAACAAACTGGAGGAAAGAAACACAATATCACCAAAGCAAAGCTTTTCTGCTTTAAGCAGAGCAGTTTCTTGTTCTGAGCACTTTGTGGTCTTCCTCATTGCAGTCATATCGCTTAAACAGATGATGGCTAACGTAGCCCTGAACTTGGAGTAATTAGCTGTCTTAATTTTACATTCAGCAAAGCATACTGGCACGGAGAATAATCAACCTGTGCCATTCGATGCCCCCAGAGGTGCTCCCAGCAACCTCTCAGTAACCCCAGAGACGCTTTGCTTCTCCCTCTACAAGACCTATATAAGGCTTAATGCCATTAACTCTGTGTGCTCGGAGCCCTCCAAGGCTTGGAGCTCCAAGGCTTTTCAGCATGTGGGCAGATGTCTTCTCAGAGCCAGAGGGGGTTCACAGGTGCCATATGAGGCACTCTGGGCCCTTGTGTCTTTCAATCCATCAGTCTTACAAATATTGTCTGTTTTCGTGCTCTGCCAGTTTAGTCTTTAAGGTATTTTATCTTCAGAAAAGCTCAGTGAGTTCATGAAGTGCCATTTCCTTTTAATAGAGGGGAACTGAGGCCCAAAGAAAGGGCCGATGAGTTGAGTTGCAGAATCCCCAGGGCAGCTCTGGTGTGGAGTGGAGCGTGTGTGAGAGGACCTGGAGCTCAGGGAAAGAACCCACCCCGTGGATCAGTCCCTGTGTGCAGCCCTCAGGAAGAGCCATTAGGAAGCGCTTGGTGAGGGGTGTGTGTAAAACCACACCTCAGGGCGTGTGAGTGGGAGCGCAGCAGTAGTCCCAGCTTTGAAGTCTCATCCAGAAAGCAGGTTACCCAGGTTTAGGTCCCTCCTTTGCCCAAGGGGATCCAAACCCACCGCTCCCACCTCCTTTTGGAGCTCCTTAATCTTTGTGCTATAGGCTGCTCTTGGGTGGCAGTCCCACCCTTCCTGCTGAAGCTGTGCCCACACAATGTCCCTGCGAAAGCATCCTGACCTTTCCCTTCTCCCATACCATCAGCGAGTGCCAGAAGCTGCCCTGTGCTGCTGTTCCTTGTTGTAGGATGACCGTGTCCCACTGCAATGGCCTGACCAAGCAGGGTGCTAGAGTTGTAGCAGCTGGGCATTTACACATTGGAAACGAACCTGCTTAACAGCAGCACAGTACTGGAGGGATCCTTCAAGCATCTTTTATGCAATGAAAAGGCTGTGAAACCAATGGAACATGCCCCCTCTCCAAGGTCTCAAAAGACTAAGGATTTGTTGGGAAGCGTCGGTGCAAACCAAGCCTTTTGGCGTATTTATACATATAAGGATGTGGCTTTGATTATTGTGTGCGCCTCGTTTTTCAAGTGAAATCCTACAATCTAAGGCTATTAATGCATCTTGGACTTTATTCTGGTCATGAAGTTAATGTAGGTCATAATACCGAATTCTTTGGATGGGACAACGGATGTAAACTTATGCCAGTAGAATTTGCTAAACCATGGCATTTAACTCACATTACAGCTGTTCTGGCAGATATTATACACTTATTAGGCTTTTCATTTGAAGACCTAAGAGTGACACACAGTGATTTATTTCAACTTTGCTATGTCCTGTGAAATTTCAAATTGCAGCCTTTTAAGAAATCACAGCAATAAAGTAGATTTTTCTCTAACAAATAGTTCAAACATCTAACTACAATGACACCATAGCAAAGTTCTATTTTTGCTCACCTGGAAAGAATCAAATATACAAAAGAAATCTATAGTTAGGGAAAGGGCTATTCTTTTTTCCTACACAACCATCGTCTTAAAATCAGAAGTTAGCAGTTAATTGTGGAACTCTCTGATTTTTAATTGGCAAGAGCCACATATTTTTCATGCAAGGTGCATGTAATTCACTAGTAGGACTATGAAGACGGATCTCAGCCTTTTCCCCAGGGCTGTGGGAAAGCAGAGTAACCCAATAAATTGCTTAATAAAAGGAGTTGTTACACCTTCTTGAGCTCTTCTTGCTGTTACTCCTCCCAGCTCCTAGGAACTGCTGTACAGAACCCGGCGATGCTTTGCATAGTCCTGTGAGCACAGCCTGTTTGCGTGGCTAGAGCCCACCTGTGTAGAGCAGGGATGCAAATGTTCAAAATGAAAATACGTTTTGATCGTACGATCAAAGTGTGTCTAGCATAGAGCAACTAAAGTAGCTGCTATGCAAACTTACTGTCACATCCATCTCACTAATGGCCAAAGACTGAGTCCCTGCCCGTGGTCAGGGAGGGGAGAGGCAGGGCTTGTTTTTAGAGCAAACTGTAGGGAAGGGGAAGGTTTCTTCTGACCTTTTCCTTGGAGCTGAGTTTATTGATACTTTCCGGTGTGAAAAAGAGATGTAAAGATTTCTTAACATGAATTGATAAAAATATATTAGCCTAGGCTACTGTGAAAGGATTGTAACCAATACAAATGACTTGACTGTCCACCTGTTTTCTTTTTAACTCTGCTTTTCATGGGTTGCAAAATAGCATGCCCCAAAAATACCAATTCAATACCCGTGTTAGGGGAAGGAAGGAAGGAAGACACTTCCAGAGTCCAGGATATAGCCAACCACTAGCCACTTTTGTTTAAGATACATAAATATTTAATTCTAAGCTGCTCTGTTGAAATCAAACCAAGTTTGAATTATAGATTGGTTTTATGGACCATAAATTCTACCTCAGATATATCCTAGAGATTGATCGGGAGTAGTGCCAGTGACAGCACTTTGCTACCAACTTCTTTTTTAAGGTGAATCTTCATGACTGGCCTAAGAGCTGCTGCCTTTGTGTCACGTGTTATAGTAAGCCACCATTGTTCATCCTGTGAAAGAAGTGTTCGCAATTTTTTGGTACAGGAGGAAAAAAAAAAGACATTTTGGCCAATACCATAAGCTGAACATTTGGAATCATTAGAAGAGTTAAGAATGCTCCTAAGCCTTGCTTTTCCTAGGGTGGTGTATTTGAAAAATGCTTGTCAGGATGTAATATATCATCCCTGTAGTTTCCTGTGGTTTCTTTCTCAACCCTGGTAGGAATGAAGTCGTGAGACTAAGTTGCAGACAGCACTGCTCCAGGTCTGTAGCTCAATTAAGTGCCTGGTAAATTGCTCATTTATGTGGTTCTGTTCCTGGTTTAACAGAAACAAAGTGCAGCTAAAAAGCTTCTGAATTAATAATTAACATGCTCCCATAAATGCGGAATCTCCTAGGGGGAGAGTCTCTACTCAGAAGAAGAAATATTGCTATGGCACTTGCGCTGTGCTGTTCCAAGGCCTTGAATTCCTCAAGAAACTCAGTGTTTTGATCAAAGGAGTTCACCCTCCTACAGCTCACCTTCCCCCAGGTTGCCTGCCTCCTTCTCCCTGCTCCCAGTCCCCCAGGGTCACTGGCACCACAATGGACTTTGGGCAAGAGGCTCTGGGGGAACCGGAGCCTTGTACTAAGGCCTGGAAAAGCAGGAGGCAAAGGCAGAAAGAGAATGTAGGTAGCGGGGAGAGAGCATGCAGAGCAATGCAACCGTGAGGAGAAGATGCAGCCCTGAGAAGGCAGGAGATGTTATCACTGCTGGCATAGGTTGGACAAGCGGATTCCGCTGTTAGGTAGAGATTGTATCTTCCAGCGATTCTCACAACTCCTAAAACATGTCAAAGTTGCCTGCAACACAGCGGATGATCTATAGAAAAGATTAATACGTTCTGTTTGCCTAAGAAGGGTCCTTGCCAAGATGCTGCAGCTCCTTCATGTCTTGCTTTGGCTTCCCTACTGAAGCAAGATGAGGAGGAGGGTATCTGTCACTGTAACATACTTGGGCTGAAGTGGTTGGCCCGTTTGGCTGCTCCGTGCTGGGAAGGAGGAGGGAAAGTCCTTGGGCACGCTGTGTTGGACACTAACTAGCAGCAGCTCTCTTTTGTCAGAAGAGACAGGACTCTTTTTCAGGCACTGGAACAATGAGCTGATGAGGTGCCTAATAAGGAAGGAATATTTTGAAACGTGTTAAAACTGCCGCTGCAGATCCTGTTCTGTAATGCTCCTTTTCCACATTTCTTTCCTTGAATGCAGTTGGTTGCACAGGAGGAGAACGGCAAGTGCCACAGTCACCTTTTGGCTCCATTTTGCATTGCTGCTATTAAGACCCATTTCTTCCCCCATGGCTTTTCTTCAGAGCTTGAAGGCTTCTGAAAGCTTCCAAGGTTTTTTACACTCAGCCTTGGTTCTCCTCTCAGCCAGAGGGAATGAGACATGGTCTGGATTTTGGCATGTCTGCAGTGCAGTTTCACCTTGAGTTAATTGTTTGTTGTTTAAGGAGGCCAGTCTGGACACTCCCCAAATGTTTGTTTTCGGGCTATAAATGTTTGCTGCTCCTGCTGAAGAGGAGGATACATGAATTTTTGGTATATACAAATCTGACTGACTTTTTGCATATGAATATGTGGTCTTGCCTCTTTTAACTTGCTGACATAAACTTTTGGCTGGGTTTTTTTTTTCCCGTGAAATATTTTCTGGGCTAAGAAGGGTTTTTTAAATGTTTCTAGCAATCACTTCTGGCTAGAATTCCAACCAACAGTGATGACTAGGATCCTTCTCTTGCCTTTGCCAAAAAAATGGGGGGGGGGAGGGAAACTGAAATCAATGCCTTACATTTTTGAATAAGTGGATTTCTTCCCTCTAGATTAATTTAGCAGCATAAGCTTAATGTCAAGGCTTACTACAAAGATCTGTTCTCATGCAATTTAGCTCCCTAAACATCTCAAAATATCAATGTAGCACATCTGAGAGATGTGAGCATCTGTCCTTCCCATTTTTATGCAGTGTAGTAAAGTCAGAACAAAACTGATGGCAGAGGAAAAAATGGCACTCTACATGGCATGATTCTCCAAAGTCAGATTGTTGTTCAAGTCCGCTCTTTGCGTGGATACATCTTTTCTCACAGCCCCAAATATTAAACCTCTTGAAGCTGATGGAGTTACAGATCTGTTCGTGATCTCGCTCCTTCAGGATGGATGAGTCTCCCTAAGCCACAGAAGCAACTCCATTAGCAGCGCTAGCAGTCAGTGATGTTAATTACAGTAGGTTAAAACCATAGCGAGCCTGAATGCAAGATTGCAATGCTGGGGTTTCTTTCCTTGATCAAAAGACAGCGATAGGTTTCCAAAGCCAGGGAACCAGGAACCAAGTGCCAATAGGCAGTGTCGCTTCTTCCAGCTACCTTTGGATATGTCCCATGTCCTTAGCATCATGGTAGAGTAGTAGAGCTAAGCTTATGCCCTTAGTAGTGACAGCTCTCAACTTGAGTTTCATTCTGTGAAAGGAAATTGGATGTGGGAGCAGCTCTTAGGAAGAGGTCGGGACCTGTGACGATTGTTGGGGTTTTTCCCTTCTGCAAATGTGACATCAGCTGAGCATCAGCAAAGGCAGGTACTTGGATTTATGGAAATTTAGGCTTTCCCAATAAGTCTTTCTGATTGTCTTGCTCAGTTACTCAGTGGACCTGCTCTGGCACTGAGATGCAGATGCTCAGCAAGAACACCGCAGTGTTATGAATATGAGCTTTTAAAAAACAGTTCAGTGCGACAGTGCTGAGTTAATTCACTTCCCACCCATATATTACTATGACCTAGAAAAGCTGGGCTTAAGGAAAGAGCTTAAATACTTCTATGTATTGTCCTCAGTCTGTGTTTTGATAAGAACTGGACACAGTTCTTCAGAATTGCGAGAGTCACCAGTGGTAACTCTAGACAGGTTTCAGTGTATGAAATTGCAAAAGTTTTCTCCTGCTCTAAACCAACATGCTTCCCTTCTTATTAGTTTACAGCTTTAATTATCAAAGGCAAAACATTTGAATTATGTAGCAGGGCTACAATTTTCAAAAAGAGTCCAAGTGATTTTTTTGGGCCGTGTTCACATGTGAGTTTCAAAAGCAACAACTTTCTGGAGCACAGGTCTCACTGGAGGTCACAGACACTTAAACCTGGACCTCTTCTGAAAGCGGGACTTGGGTTCCCAAGTCAGGAGGTGGCTTTTGGTGCCTTACCCACACCCTCTCTCCCCTCAGCAAATCCCGCAAAGGAAGCCCCTGTGGGCTCATTCTGGGGTGGAGGTGATGTTTGATTTGAAGTCAATGACTGTCAGTCCTGCCAGACTGGTTGGCTTGTGCTAATCCTGTTCCAGAAAGAGGGCCAAGCTTAGGCATGATACTGGGAATGACACGATGTTTGCACAGCATCAAGAAAGATGGTTGAATGCGCTCGCTTGGGGACTACTGTTCTATTCTTTTTAGAAATGAGTAATAGCTTCAGAGTGGGGGGTATAGAGGATAACGCTGTTTGCTGAAAAGAAAATTAGGGCTGGGTGTGGCCGGGTGACAAGTGAGCCACAGACTTCTGGAACAGCACTGGAGAATGTCTCGTTGTGGGCTCGTGTTTGTTTATGGATAGACTGCACTTCGACGTGAATGCACGACACTCATGAATGTCATGGAAATTCTGAGGTTTGTACCTTGGGCTGGAATTTGACCCTTAGTACTCCCAGTGAAACATGCATTGTTCAGCTGCATTTCATGCCCTGAAGGGTTTTCTTAAGAAAATAAAACAGCCCCCCCCAATAACTCACGCAGGCAAAAATACATTTTTGGCCAATGTTACTGTGCTAGAAGTTCTTTATATGTGAATGCTGACTGTAGCTGGATCTTTTAGCTTTTGCTCTTATACATGTTTAGGCTCGATTTGCCAGTGAACATAATAATAGATTATTTAATTAAGAGTCATTTAAACTGAAGACTGATTACACATGGCTTACTAACATTCCACACTGAAATTAACTTAATTTTGCTCCTTAGTAATTTGAATTTTTACTTGTCCTTCATTGACATACTTTTTATCTACTGATGCCTAAATGATATTCATACTTTGAACATGACATCAGGAAGAAAAATCAAATTAACCTTAGTCATCTTGTGTTTAATTGAATAGCTTATGAACATGAGTTCTGAATTTTTGCAAACATTACACTATTGAAAGAATTGGTTGAGAATTATGAGGTACTTTTGAAGCAAGATTAAGCAGGAATTTAGTTATTTTACTCAATAATTGACTGCAGTGTGATTAATATGAATAGTTATATTAATGATCATGTTCAGCTAATCAGCATTGAAATACATTTATTGTGTTTGTGGCTAATTTTTAAGAAAGATTTTGCAAGACTCTTATTTGTTTTAGGCAGTGTCTCTGACAGCTGTAAGCAGAGACACAAAGCAGTAGGAACAGGGCATATGCATGTCATGCACTAAATATTTATAATGCCATATGAAATGTTGAAATCAAGTTCCAGTTGCACCTTTTCCCCATGACTTTCATTATTTGTGTTTTTCCATCCAGCCAGTAACTATTCAGGGCTTGCTCTTATTAAAGCTCATAATTCAATATCTGAAATACTTTCAGACTTAGCCACTAGGTTTGGTACTTTCCATTCTTGTGTCTCATATTATTTTGTTCATGAGCAATTTGAACAAGATGGAAATTTCTCAGGTTAATTATATGTATCGCAGCTACCTTCCCACATACAAGCTTTAGGTGAGGGACCAAACTGTTTGGAACTTGCAGAGCACTAATCACAGTGGGTTTCCAGACAACAGAACCAGCCATAGTGTTCACTTGTATTACATAATAATAAGGGCTTTCATCTACACAGATCAAAAGATACACGATAAAATGTTTGGGGTTGTTCCTTTTGAGCCCTAGTGAAAGATGCAATCTTTCTTAGCAGTATGTATTTGTGTAATAAAGCCTTTTGTGGCAATACAGGTCTCCACAGCGCTGCCCTTCAATAACCTGAAATATTCTGCTTGTGGTTTTTTTTAAGTAAAGATGAGAACCTCAGGGCTGAGCTCGGTTCAAAATACCGTACTGGCAATAGACTGTCTGAAGGAAATAATCTTGTCTCAAGTGCCATGGCCACTGCTGCTGATTCTGAGAGTCCTCCTCACCCGAAATTGCCAAGAATGGGTGACGGAAAAGGAGAAACCTGCACGCTGGCAGCCACGTCCCAGGCAGACAGCAATAGTTAGAGAGCTCGTCTGAGAGGAAGCCAGGCAGGTTTTGGAGTGATCCCTCCCCACTGGCTGAACCACCTTTGTCAGAGCCAGTCTTTGAGCAGGAACATTAAAATGCAAGGGCCTTGTCTGAACTTTCTTGATCATCTTTGTTCTCCACTGTGCCTCGTTTAGCAGCACCTGAAAATTAATTCCCATTTCACTGAGGCATGTTTTAGTGCACTGGTTGGCTTGGTTTGATGTGAGTACCCCATATTCTGATATATCGTGGTAGGTGTCGCAAATGTTAGACCAAACTTCTGTTTGTGTTTCCATGGAGCTGCTGAAGGTTTGTTGGTGTCACCTGAACTAATGACAAAGTTTGGGCTTTCACGATAAAACAACTTTGAGATACCTCTACAGACTCACGACTTTGGTAGTCTGCAACATAAATATGTAACAGTTGTACACAGAGAAAAAGATGAATGGTAATTCTGAAGCCCTAAGTGAAACAACCCTTTTTTTTTAATTAGAAATCTCAAAACCATAGACTTGCAAGATATGTATTAGTAACAATATTGGGGGAAAAAATGTTGGAAAATTTTATTCATGGACAGATCTTTACAGGTTGTGTGGTTCTCTTTATTGAAGAAAGAAATGCAGATATCCAGGAGAATGAAACGTGTTCATAGAAATAGAAGTGATTTATGCTACTAACATGTAAACGGATCAAAAATCTTCCTGGAACCATGAATTCTCAGGCTATAAAATTATGGATTTGAGACTATTAAGGAACATGGATATCAAATGCAATAGTCTGGTGCAATGCTTTCCTAATACTCTTTGACCTCCTGTATTTATTCAGAAGCTCGAATAAGTCTCCACACAATACCTTGTGTACAGCTCCTGTGGCAATAAGGGGTGGCCATAAATTTATACCTCCCCCATTGTCTGTACCACAGCACAGGCTGGAATTGTGGGTCTGGCAGAGGGGAAAATGGATTGGGAATTGGGAGAGCTGGCTTCTGTTCCCATCTTTGTTACTAAACTGTTGCTCACTCAGTTCAAGTGACTGCAGCTCCTGTGCCTGTCATCTCGATTCACATCTGGTTTTTCTCCCTGTGCTGTGATCCCATCAGAGCAAGGGCTGCCTTGTCATGTGTCTTTTAAAAATACCTAGTCTGGTACTTTCCATCTTGTGCTATTGCCGTACCAATGCTAATAAGAATATTACTTAGTTCCACCTGAAAATGTGCCACTGACTGGGTTAACTGGGTACATCTTCAGGGTTTCTAACTTGTCTCTTTTTACATGTAGATTCTGATTTCCCCTGCAAAACAGTGGAGATTGTGACCTTTTGCATAAGCTGGTTGTTTTATCCGTCTTTAACTAGGAAAACATCCATTCCTTCCATTCTTCAGAAATCCCAGAATCCTGGTGTGACAACAACTTGGCTGGAATTACTGTGACTTACCAGTTATAAGCCTTGAGCTGAAAGTGTGCGGCAGACGATTTCTGAGCAGGCTGATGTCTCTTACTCCTGCTATTTGCAAAGATGAAGCCCAATTGCTAATGACTGGAGGGAAAGAAAAAGGCTTGGAAATTCCCGGGGAAAAAAGTATGGGAGGGAGGGGACATTAAAGAGAAGTTAATAATGAAATAAATGTTCTATAAAGGTAAACTATTCCTTTAGGCATATAAAGCTATAGGAGCTGATAATTATGGAGATGGTTATGAAGGTAAAATGCAGAAAGGAGTATAAATGCAAGTCCAATTAATATTGTCAAAAATGGTAATTGTGTTCATTAACTAGGTTAGGTGATCTACATGTGAATCACTTCAGTGACACATGATGAGAGACTTTAAACAACTGAAATTGAAATCTGGCTCAGCTGGCTTGTTTTACACAAACTAGTTTGCAAAACATACTTAGAAAGGCCATTGCACATGCTTTGCAGTCTTAGAACTTGGCTTGTGTAAACTGGAGTAGTAGGTCTGGATTTGCTTTTTTCCTTAAGCTTGCCTGTTAAGCTAAGCTCAAATACCCCGTTTACATTGTGCCACTGCTTTTTGGCAAACCATGTAAGCAAACATGATTACAGATTATAAAAACAGCAGCTAAGCCTTAATAGTCTAGGGAAGGGGTGCATTGCAGAGAAACTGATGCTATAAACTATGTATCATCGAGGGAAACACTCATTCCTCCATATTTACCGAGTATAAGTTGAAAGTAAAGCTAAAAAAAAATACCTGAGAGTGACATTTCATCCTCAAATTCTAAGCATCCTTGCCTGTTGCAAGTTCTGCAGTCACTGGCCTTTACACCTGGGTTAACAAAGCCCCAGGACAAGATTTTCGCTGGCCTTCCCTGCCCTTCACCTGGACAGTGTGGATGTGCTGTGAGGATACTGTGGCCAAATCTGCTCGCCCTCCCAGGCAGCCCTTTGTTAGATGGTTGCAGTGGAACAGCTTGATAACCACAAGGTGATCGCAAACCCAGTTTTCCTCCCTTGTTGCTGTGTGGGAGTTGATTCCTGCTGCCTGCTACTTTCCTGTTGTCCAGGCTTTTTACTGGGTTTTTGTTTGTTTGTTTGTTTGTTTTGGCATGGGGGTTTTTGTTATTTTTTGTTTGCTCCCTTCAGCTGCCTCCTCTCCAGTTTGTATTTCTTGGGCTCAGTTCCCTTCTCTTCCGACACAGTTTCGTTCTCCACGCTCTTGTCCCTGTCCATCCCCATTTCATTTAGTCAGTGTGTAGAGGCAGCAAAGTTTTCCTTCCCCACCAGAACAGAAGGCAGCAAGTTCTGTGCTCGTTACTATCCTGACTGCTTTATAAATCCCTCTAAGCAAAAAAGGCCATTTCCTTTCTGACAGGTAGGGAGCAGGAGATACTATTTTCAAAAATCCACACCCTGAAGTCAGGAAATATGTCAAAACTAATTCAAAATATTCAGATTATTAGGTTACTTTATTTCACATTGGAATCACCTGCTGAAGATCATTAGTCACTCCTGTCAGGGCTGAGAATAAGTGATTTACACTCTAGTGGTTTCAAACCCGTCTTTTCCTGTGTTAGCCAAGGCAAGACATTTCCTATCAGCTCAGCCCTGTGGAGGGCACAGCTCTGTGTACTGTTCTGTGTGTTACAGATACAGGACACCTGGAGCTCAGTGTGCTGCATCTTCCTTTGGAGAATGGCAACACTGGAGTGCCTGACCCTCCGTTATCTGGTCAGGGTAATATTTTTTGAAAGCAAGGACAGAAAGCAGGAGACACAGAAAACGTACAAGGACAGAATTTAAAAAAAAATAAAATAATTACAACTCTGACTTTAAGCTTTTAACCTGCTGGCGATTCATGAGTCATTGGTCACTCCAAAAAGGAAACCTGTAATAGAATTACAGAGAGACTTTTCAGCGAGAAAGTTAAGAGCAACTGTGAAAGAAAGGGAAACAAAAATGCTAGACATCTGCAGCTGGAAGCAAATCATTTGCTTCTATGCTAGTGCTAGGAAGAACAAGCACCAATGTTTTCAAAAGGTGATCCATGTCTCTCTTAATATCTAAAGTCACTTCTCATCTGTTCTTAAGGTATGTCTATCAAGTGGAGATTCAGTGGAAGAAAGGGGAAAAAAATTAGGCTACACTGATAATTAAGTGCATAAACTAATAGCCTGATTACACGTAAAAAAATACACTGTAAGAGATTAAAACAAGGGGATTACATTAAATTGAAACAAGGATTAAATATTTTTCCTAAAGGCTTTTAACACATTTTCCAAAGACCTTCTTATGAGCACAATTTGCCGATGAAAAGAATTTCTTTTGGAGATAATAGACTAAATAATCACATAATTAAGCCATGTGAAGTGCAGTGCTAGTAAGCTGATGATAGTATGTTTCAGATATGTAAGAGCTCTTTCTATGAGTCACAGATACTTTTTGTTGTTTTTTTTCTTGTTTTGCTTCTTTTTCCATGCTGAACTCTATAAAATCCTAAGACTGGCTTAGCAGGAGTGTGTTCTGAGATCACTCTGCAGTGGTTTCATTGAGCTGGTAAATGGGAAAGGCTATTTGTAACCATTCAGAAAAGGGGAGCACATGCACTCCAGTGGTGGGGGAACTGAGGCACCCAAGAGTGAAATATTTTAGTGTTTTCATTATAACAGTACCTGGGAGGCCTTGAGTAGGTCAGGGCTCCTTCTGCCAGATGGTGTGAATGTCTTCATCAGAAGCTTATGCTCCTGGGAAATAAGATCCCACTCATTATTCCAGTTGTTCTTCAAACCAGGAACACAAGCTGTATCTCCCTTACCCCACTGCTCCACAGCAATGCTCCCCCCAGAACAGCATCTGAGATGTGCTCCCTCCTCGTGTGAAAAACGTTTGCCTCAAAGTAGGAGAAGGGGAAAAATTCAGAAGGTAGCTTGGAAACATGTTAAAATGTTTAAAAAAGAGGGTGAAGGTGGGCAAGGGAGTTGATCAACAGCAGCATCAAACAGCTTGTTTGATGTCCTCAATCCATATGGTATGTTATTACATTAAGAACTACTAAAATACTGCTGAGATTGCCATGAATTACACAAATATGGAGTCTTTGCCGAGACACAGAAAGACTCTTTCTTCAGGCTTCTTACCAAGAAGGATGCTAATCCTGAACCTGTGGAATCCCACCAATTTGAACAAGGCTATTTATGAATTTCAGAGCAGATGCTGATGAAGAGAGGAGGAGCAGGTTGGCAGGAAAGAGGAAAAAAGTTATTGGGTGTGGAAACTACTTTTTCATGGAACATCATTGAGTTTCTAGAACATTTTCAAAACTGAGGGAAGGGGATTGTGATAAAACTTTCCAAATAAAGCTTGAAGTGTAAACAAGCTGATACGTGGGTGTGTAAAGCCTGCAAAAGTTGTATTTTAAGGACACACTCTAATGCCCTCGCAGAGTTAGTACTGTAACAGTCTCAGAAATCAGTGGCCAGCTCTGTAGTGTGTTATTCTGTGAGTGAAAGGATGTGACAATCCACCTTGCATGAAAGGTTCTGCTCTGATGCATTTACACAAGTAATGTATTAAAACATGCAAGCAGTATTTTTTAAATACTATTTTACAATTCTGCTTGAAGATAGTTGGCTGATTTGCATATAGAGCCAAAATTTGCTTTGAGTTTATTAAATTTTCCCTTTCTGTTAAGCTTCCAAGTTCATTTAGCAACGAGAGTTTGTATAAAAGGAGTAACATCCATGTAGGCTCCCTGCACTTTGCGATGCTCTTTTCTTTAAACTTTGTGTGCCAGCTCAGGAGCAATAATATCAAGTGACTTCAAAGGACAACTGCTCCCA
This sequence comes from Sclerurus mexicanus, assembly GCA_013396755.1. Lineage (NCBI taxonomy): Eukaryota > Metazoa > Chordata > Aves > Passeriformes > Furnariidae > Sclerurus > Sclerurus mexicanus. The sequence continues at coordinate 656,262 of VWZF01006548.1, forward strand.
ACAAGCCACAGTGGCTTGTATTTCAACTCATTAACGAGCACAGCTCACCAGACCTGTTATTTTATTTCAAGGCCTCTGCTGCTCTTTTCATGTATTGAGCTACAGCAGTCCCAGCTCAGTGCCAATGAAAGGGGCGGGGGAAGAAGCAAAGTTGTGTAGAATTTGGGAGAGAGGTCGGTCTATGCACATGTGTCTCCAGACACAGACACACAGACTACTTTTAAAATAAACCTGGAGCATGTGTCTCATGCAAGCAGTCAACAAAAAAGCTTGATGATATGTTTTCCTTCTCTCACACCCACTTACTTGCTTCCCTCCTTTGAGTATATCTTGTCTGAAACCAAGACTGCAGGTTCTTTGGAAAAGGATCTGTCGCTGTAAATCAACCAGGCTCTGATTTGGCTGCCTACATGCTGTTTTAGAATATATACGGCAATAATTAATAGGTCATTCATTTTGCACATCAGTGGTGTTCATTACAGTAAATGTATTTGCCTCCCCTCTTCTCTCCCCATCTAAGGCATCAAATGATATCCCTACAAACTGCTTATTCAAACTGGCAGATCCCTTATATGTGCTAAGAACTAGAAATATATCAAATTCGACACAGAGTTTTCATTCTGATAATATTGCTTGATAGTGGATTTCTGAAACAAGGTCAAGGCTAAAAGATGGACTATTTGACTTATTTTGGGTTTAATATAGGTGACTGTAATTGATGTCAAACAAGTTTCAGCTCCAGCCTTATTTTTCCACTCTTCAACCTCCTTTTAGTCTGTGAGTGGGGGGATATTTACAGCCTGAATGAAGCTTTTGCCAACATATAAGTCATCATAAAACAGTGCTCATTGCTGAAAGAATCTGTTCCACCTTTCCAAGGGCCTTCCATTTCTCATTTTTACCTCCATATCTTGTCATTGGCAGAAGCATTTGTGTGACTGGACATCAAGCCACATCAGGGGCCCATCATTTTTTTTTTCTGACCTGTTTCACTGTCTACTCCCACAAACTCCTGTATAGGCACAAAAGAAAGTGCCATGCAGGGTCAATAAAAAATGTGGCCAAAGGCAGCAACAGATAGCACTTGTGTAGTAGTGCTTGGTAGTTCTTGTGTAAAAGGTGCCTGAAACTAAGGCCTGATGCTACTCTGATTATATCTTCTGGACAAACCCCTTTGATTTCTGTGGGTATTGTGTCTGAGAAAGGCCTGGTGACCTCGGTCCTTTATGGTTCCTTTGAGAAGCAGTTAAGGTGTTGAATAAATAGGGCTACCTGGTACTACACACAGATTTATATAAATAGTTCATAATGGTGTTAATTTTTTATTTAATCCATGGCTATCTGTATCTGTCTCTTCTTAGAAAGAGAGAAACATTAGCCTGGAGTTGACTCTGAAAGATAGAAAACAATGGTATTAAGAAAAAAATAAAAAAGGATCCTGTTTTGGTTGGAGCTTTCACCTCTCTCTTGTTGCTGCCGGAAGGTAGACTTCTGTCATGAGGTTGGTCAGGTTTTTTTGTGCTGCTATCTCTCTCTTCCATTCTGTCAGAACTGGAAAGAAGATAAAAATCCTGCCCTTCTACCTGTGATTCTGAATCAGCTTTCCTAACCCTTGGCTATGTGCCCAGCAAAACCTCAGAGCCAAATTCCCTGTCAAAGCCAAGCATCCTGTGGCTTGTCTCTAAGTGAGGATATACAAGCCCAGAAGAAGGGAAGGGAGAAGTACCTGGTCCAATGCAAACAGTGATTCCCTCTTCTATACTAATGGTTTAATAATGGTTTGAGAGCAATGGGGATTTGTGAAGATGTTTGAATTCAGTCTGTGAGCCCGTTGCCATTGCATTTGTAACTGCTTAAGTATCAGATAAATTTACCCAATTTCACCTGCAAAATATAGGAACACAATCAAATAGGTGCTCCTAGGACTTCACTGCAGCTCCCACCTAAACCTTGAGACTATAGTGCCACCTGCAGCGTTGTCACCTCTGTCCTCATGGGACAGGGGCCAACAGCTCAGCAGGGTCATGATCTGCTGCATCTAATTTGGGATACCCAGGAGCCAAGAGCAAGCATTGCATGGTGCCCTACAAGCATGGCCCTCAGCAACCTAGAGGAAAAGTGGGTTTGTCCCAGTTTTAAGGCTTTTCCAAGCCGAGGATGAGTAGGCAGACTTTGCTTTGCAACTTTGAACTTCCTGGCTTCCTTCCCCTCCCGCTTCATGAAATACCTGACGCTTCTATTAGCAGTCTAATGATGTACGGCCTGTTGCAGCTTATTTCTATAATGTGCTCACTTTTTATTTGCTTGGTGTGGCTAATGGGAGAGCTTACGTCAAGCAAACCCAGGTTTATTGCTCACATCAGTTCCTGGGGGAGCTGTCACCAGGGACTTGCATCACCCACCCGTTACATCCACCCTGGTTAACTTAATGCAGGGCACCAATGTGACTGCTGCACCCCCCAACTCATTCTGCAGCTCTCCACCCATAAAAATTGGAATTCCTCACTCTGGACATGTGCCAGTGCTTCTAAATACTACCCGCAGTGACTAGATGTGAGGGCTGTGCACTGCTACTTGTACCCACGCCACCAGAAAGTGAGGGGACAATGCTGTCATGAAACAGACTGGAGAGGTCTGACTCCGTGTATCTTTCTATTTGCTTTGCACAGGAGACAACACAACAAAATCACAGTCCTCGTAGATTTTTTTTCTGTTTAAATCACACTCAATTGGAAAAACTTGTTTAGTCTTATTAAGTGTTTTATTAGCTCTAAAAATAGGTTCTTAAATATTTTCCAAGGTTGACTAAAATATGAAAAACAATTATATAATCAGTGTTTAAAATAAACCGCAATTTGTTATAACTGAGACCCATTCAGTGGAATAACATCTATCAAGAATCATAGCATATAGAAAATTGTACAGCCTCTGCAAACCCCCAGACAGTATTTCTCTCATTGCTTTCAAACTGAATCATTGCTGGGTCCAGTTTTCTGATGCCCATCAGAATCCCTACCAGCAACAACACTGCAAAAGTGGAACACGGTCTTTGGGTGACAAGGCTGCAAGGTTTGTACTGAAAATAAAGAACTGGTCTATTGGTGTACCCCCTTTTTTATACTTTCTTATTGTTAAATGAAAACGTTTATAAATAACCTTACTGCAAAAGTGGAACACGGTCTTTGGGTGACAAGGCTGCAAGGTTTGTACTGAAAATAAAGAACTGGTCTATTGGTGTACCCCCTTTTTTATACTTTCTTATTGTTAAATGAAAACGTTTATAAATAACCTTACTGCAAAAGTGGAACACGGTCTTTGGGTGACAAGGCTGCAAGGTTTGTACTGAAAATAAAGAACTGGTCTATTGGTGTACCCCCTTTTTTATACTTTCTTATTGTTAAATGAAAACGTTTATAAATAACCTTACATAAATAATAATCTCAGAAGTTTTAAAAAGTTCACACCATCAGTCAGACCTGACTCAACATTCTCTGGTTAAACCGCTTAAACTGTTTCTGCAATTACTGTGGAATACAAGAATCTTTAATGTCTCTTATTGTAAGAGCACATTATATATTTTCGGCAAGAGTTAAGCTGCAGAGGAAGATTTGGCAGTTAAGTGAAATGCATGTTACAGCTGATACTGCTTTTTGTTTTTTATTGGAATAACTGAAAAGATTAAGCTGTAGTGCAGGTAGGGCTTGAGTCATGCTTTTATCATTGCATCTCTTGGCCTGATATGAACTATATTATTAAAAATGGTAGCTCAAGCTGATTCTGTACTTTATCTACAACCAAGCTCAGCCAAAAATCAGCTAGCCTAGTGAGAAAATGTAGTTGAAGGCTGTGTACATACAGGCGCTGCTAATTACTTTCAATGACTGTCAAATGAACATTGATACTAACAGATTTCTTAGTATGGCTTTAAACAAAGCACTCCTATCTATGCATAAGAAAAAGCACTACATAGAGCAGAGTTAATACATGTTAATCTATATTTTGATTTAGTTTGTTCTTTTTTTAAAAAAAAAAAGGAAAAAAAAAAAAAAAAAAGAAAAGATTTTTTAACCCTTTTTTTTTCNGAAGTGATTTATCACCCCTTTCTGTTGCCAAAAGGAACTGCAGTACCTTCCAAAAGCTTGCGCCCTGGGAGATCCCAGTGTCAGAAGTACTGACACCTCTTTTCCTCCGTAGTGTTTAAATGATCAGCAGCTTTAGTCTCAGTGACTTTTCGCCTGTAAAGGAGCCGGGTGTATTTGTAAATGACAGCCCGTCTAACCCACCATCTGCCTCTGCACTGCCAAGAACCTGTTCGGGAAATCCTGATTCCCGCTCTGGATGGAGCTCACGTCCTGGCCTTTTGCTCGGGAAGAGCTTACCCGGAGCAGTCTGTACTACAGTGTAGAGCCCGTGGGGAGCCCTAGAATTTAAAAGGCCCGGCAAGAAAAGCTTCGGAAGGAAGCAAGCGGTAGGATTTATAAAGGAGCGAGCAATCCCAGACGTGAATGAAACACAACCCCGCTGCGGGTTTCTCTTCCTCAGATAAAAGTACCGGCGAGCCAGCCTAAACGCTGCCCGCGGACGACTAGTCAGAACAAGCCCAAACTCCAGAGCCCAAATTAAAATGCCTCCTGCGCCGGGAGCCTCCTCGCACGGGGGCCGCGGCCGGGCGGGCGCTACACGAGCGACTCGCAGACGGGCAGCGAGTCCGAGTCCTGGCTGTGCATGGAGCTCAGCCCCGTGTCCGAGTCCTCGTCGTTGTCGGCGCGGTCCTTGCGCAGCGCCCTCGCCTGCTCCATCCAGCCGGGCCGCCCCCCGCCCGCCGCGCCCCGCGGCTCCGCCGCCGCCTCCGCCACGTCCAGGGTGCCCAGCGTCTCCAGCAGGCGCTGCAGCTCCCGCTCCTTGTCCTCCCACGCCCGCTGCGTGCAGTCCAGGTCGGTCTTGACGGCCTCCAGGTCCGTGCTCAGCTTGAGGCCGATGTAGAGGCTGGTGCTCAGCTGGGTCTTGACCCGCTCGTGCTCCAGGTGCAGCTCGCCCTCGCCGCCGCCGCCGCTCAGCTCCGTGGTGTCGCAGTCCGTGTCGGCCAGGCCGGGTCCCGCCGCCAGCTCCAGCTCCTCCCGCCGCCGCTTCATCCAGCGCTCGTTGAGCTCCTCCTGGATCTCGGCAGCCAGGTGCTCCAGCAGCTCCTCCTGCTGCGCCCGCTGCTCCTGCAGCTGCAGCACCTCCTCGCACTTCCTGGCATAGTCCTCCTCGGGGCGGCCGCCCGAGGGCTGGCCCGGCTCCCGGCCCGGCTCCGAGTCCCCGGCGCCCACCAGGTAGGTGTCCTGCACGTAGTTGACGCCGTGCCGCTTCATGCGGTCCAGGTGGATCTTAGCCTCGTACCTGTCGATCTCCCTGTCCAGCTCGCGGAGCCGCTGGATCTGCTGCCGGATGGTGTGGTCCTGCGAGAGCACCAGGTGCACCAGCGTCTCCATCCTCTCCGCCGACGAGGCTTCCCGGGCCAGCGGCTGCTGCCGCTTCTTGTTGATCTTGGCCAGCTTGCGGAAGGCTTTCCGCACCACCCTCCGCTGCCGCTCCTGCGTGAGCGCCAGGCTGGCCCGGGCCGCCCCCAGCCCGCGGCCGGGGCGCTCCTTGCTCAGCACCACCCGCGCCTCGGCGCTGCGCGGACCCGCGTTGGGCAGCGAGGCCTCGCTGCGCACCAGCACGAAGCGCACGTTCTCCTGCTCGTCCCCCCACGCCACCCAGAGCCGCAGGATCTTCGTCTTGTTGGGCAGGATCCGCTCGAAGCCGCGCCACTTCTCCACGATGCAGTAGGAGTGCGGCGGCCCCGACAGCATCCCGCCGCCGGGCTCGGGC
>VWZF01006548.1:664633-795575 GCA_013396755.1 Sclerurus mexicanus
CGAGCCTGAAGGCTGATCCGTACCTTCTGGGGGAGTTTTAGGGCCAATAAAATCGGTGTGCTGTGTGGAGAGGGGTTTTGTGTGAATAAGCCTTGTGTTCCAGTCAGTGGAACAGAACCGTGTTGTGGCACTGTAGCCTAACTACTGTAGTTCTGCTGTTTGAAACAGTGATGCCGGGGCACACAAAATAGCGAGTTAACAATTATGCAGCCTAATGTCCTCTTTTCCCCTAAAGTAACAGGCTCGGTGTGGGCAGCTGCTGCCCTGGCTTCTCCCGTATTTACGTGGAAAGACTGGTCCTGGGGAAGGAAGCCTGCCCTCTGCTCTGGCTGCGTAAGGCAGCTAATTACGGTGGTGGTTTCTTACGTGCAGCCTCCTGTCCCGTGAGGAAGTGGGCTGAGGGACCACCAAATGCCAGCATTCCTGGAGCTGAAGATCACACGGATCGTGCGCCTGCCGCTAACATCCCTTCGCTGTATTATCACAGGTTAAATGATTCCAAACCCAGGTGGCCCCTGCGTGTTGCAATAAGGGCTCGCAAGACGGGAGTGTTGGTAACAGGCTGGATTTTGCTTCCTGACCGCAGCCACCTTACATTAAAGTTGGGTGTTCCTGTCCAGTGGAAATCTGGCACTGTGGAATCTGACAATTCCACAGGCAAGGCATTTTGCTCTCATGATGTATCGGAAGTGCTAGATTGCTGTGCTTTGTACAGAGAAAATGTTTGCTGATGGACATTTATTCCTGAGGTGCACAGGCTTTTTGTTCAGTGTGTGGATTATGCCTAAAAGTATCATTCACTCCAGGGCAGAGGAAGGTGGGCCCAGCAATGGCAATTCTGTAAGGGAACAAAATGACCTTGTCAAAGGGGATCTGCAGAACTCTGGGACAAAACCTGACAGCTCACACAGCTCCAGAATGATAGTGTGGTGAACAGGAATGGGATGTGAAATGGGACCATATGATTCAGCTTTGCTTATTGAAGGTTCAAGATTAAAAAAAAAAAAACAACAATTGGAAAAGTAGGAAAAGAACAGCCTTGTTGCTCTCATCAGGCTGGCAGAAACTTGGAAATTCAGACCATTCCGTGTTGTCTTTTGCAGAATCAGGTGCAGCGTGAGGGTTAATGAGACAATGAGAAAATGTGCAACTCCTTTACTGGTCTTTCCTTGACTTTCTCATTTAGTTTTGATCTTGTTTTACATATGTTTCCTATGAGAATCTGTGTACCTACTTTCTTCTGGCAAAAGAACAGTACAGGAAGAGCAGGGTGTGATGTGAAGAAACATCTTATGCTCCCCACAGGTCAAGCTGCTCCAACTTGTCTGACTGCCTGTATCTATCCAGCATCCAAGCCTGGCTTTGTGCAATGAAATTGGAAGATGATCGTTCCATCTTGCCTTGACCACATCTCTGTGTATGGAAACCTGGCTCTGCCTCCCCAGTGAAGTCCCCAAGGCAGCATTGCCAGAGAGAGAATGAAGATGTTGGCAATTTGGTCTGAGGCAGTAATTGTAAGGTTAAGATTGAGGAAACGAACACTTGATTTTGGTAGGTAGGATATGTCTCCTGGATGACTGTGTATGTAATCCATGGTTAAAAACATGACATTAGAAATTCACGTTGTCAGGTCTCGGGTTTAACCCTCAGGAATTTTGTTTTAGTCTGTCTGCAAACTTGGGAAACTGCCAGCAAAGCTTCAAAAGTTTGAAATGCTTACGTGCTTAAGCTCCAATTGAAGCAAAGTTTGGGCCCTGCTGTGCTGAACCCCAAAAGGCAACCCTTTGCCTTTCCTCCCAGGATCTTAAAGCATCCTACAGAGGAAGGTAGTGCTATTATCTCATTTTAAAGATAAGAATGCTGTGGCATAAAGGAATCAAGTGCCTTGCCTAAGGTTATATAGTGAGGCAGTAGCAGTGTCACAAAGCAAATCAGGTTCCTTCACTCTGGTACCATTAGTCACTGAACTCAACTGCCTGGTGCTCCGCCTCCATCCTCTCCTCTCCTTCCTTTAATTATTCCATGAGAAAGGGAGATGGGGAAGAATACATTAGTTCAACAACTGCAGATGGTGATAAAATGAAAGTGCAGACTCAGCAGGCAATGTGTACCTCTGGTGAAGCAATAGGAGGCCGTGGCATATGGGCTTCTTCAGATGTCTCCTCCCTGGTGAAGGCAAATCTTCAGCTGACTGTGCCTGCAGACCTGCGGGCCTCAAGTGATGTGCAGAGGGGGTGTCATTACAGTATCAGATTGGAGGGAAGAGCGGCTCTTCATTCCTCTCTTCACTCCCTTCTCCACAGGGCAGCGATGTGTGAGGTTTCCAGTAATTTCTGAAACAAGCATATCACATAACTTAAAGCTTAAAATGTAGTAAATACGGTCTCCTGTGTTGCAGAGCCTGTTTCTACACTGCCACATCAATACACAGCTGGCAGCACGCTCTTTTTCTGAGGCACAAACTTCCTTGACAGAATGCTTATCCAAAAATTACTCCATGGCCTGTATTTCTTTGGTTTGTTTTATAAATTGCAAACATTCAAAGTTGATGATACTCCTAACAGCTGCCTAAGCCCCCAAAGGAGATTTATGAGCTTAACATTTTAGGCTGTATCGAAAAGTTCAAGCCCAGGTATAGACTAGTTTATTTTTATCTACTGCAGGAGAATTACAAGGCCAAGTGATGGGAAATCAGATATATTTTGGCATCTCACTTGAAGTTCTTTCTTTTCCTCCTTTTTCATTGAGGTGTGCAAATAAATTACCAAGTGTTTTGTGATAAGAACAGCATTCCTATTACAGGGTTGGATAGTGAGATGTCTCTTTTTTTTTTTTTTGAGCTGAACTACGAGAATGAAATTGCAGCCCTGATATTTTTAATAAATAAAATGATGCAAGTCTTTATCTTAAGTCCTTTGAACCTAAACCAAATAAATACAAATCTATTTTCTACTTCCATACTTCATATAGCAGGAATGTGGGGGAGTCATAGAACATTGTATTTGAGACAGAGGATTAATTTCTTTCAAATGCATTTAAATGGAAAAAAAAGGGTAGAGACTCAGATTCAGGGTGTTTTACTTTTTTTCCCCCGTGAAGTTGCTTTTACTTTTTAGATCACTCTCAGGACAATTTAGTTATTTTTCCTGAGGTTACAGTTCAAAAGAATACAGCCTAGGTGAGATGAGTAAAGGCAGGCTGCAACTGGTAATGTATTGAGCCATCACTGTCTGGAGAGGTTACTCTGTTGTGATGCTGAACAGCAACGCTGCTTTCCCAGCTCCCCTTCCTATGTTCCTGTTAATCTTATTTTGTGAGGTTTAGCTCTTGGTCCCCTCTACTTGTTGCTTTCTAACCTTTTGCCTCAACAAACTTGGATGAAGTCTTGGGACATAATTCGACTGGTAGTGTTACAGACTTCTGCAGTGGTTGCTTACCTTTACAGATCGATGAATAGGGAAGGGGCTATTTGAGTTTACAGGACACTCTCTCACGGGTGCTTTTTTCATTTGTACCTAGTTTTTCCTGATAGTATAAAGCTGAATAACCAAATCATGTTGGAATAATCATCCCTAGTTAGCATGCATAGAATGAAGCACTTCAAAAACTACCTCTCTATTAGCAGCAGACTTTAGTCAAAACAGTTTGTAGTCTTAGACTTTAATTTGAAAGAAAGTTGTTTGGTTTGTATCTGAGCAGCTTTAGACGTGAGACACACTTTCAGGTGCTCTGTTGAAGCCACTCAAGGAACTGGCACTTCTGATAAAGACGACTTGTAAGAAACAAAATGAACTCTTGAACTGCTTCTGTAAGCAATAAGGTCTGTGAACTTCTGATGCATTTCCTTCAGTCTCTTGCATCTGGTGGGTACTGTCTTGCTTCTGAATGCCACCCATGCAACGAGTATGGTTGTCATATCTGGAAATCTGGAGTAATTCCTTGCTTCACATTTTACGTGATACTTACATGCTTATGTGATCCATTCGGGAAGACTGTGGTGTGGTCTGTTTGCATAATAGCTGCCAATACTGGGTTATACTGCTTTGACTGCTTCATCCAACTTCTTCTTTTTTAATGTGCACACACCCAGACTACAAACAGGTATGTCAGGAGGAAACTGTCTTCCAGTGAAGTCGGTGGGGGCTGCATGGGTAAATCCCTCTGCAGTGCTTTCAAAGTGCAGATACATCTATAGACTGCCATTAAAGAAAATTATGAAGACGTATATTTATATTTAAGTACAGCCTGGAAGTCTTGATGTGCTAGATGTAATGTAAATGCATGGGAAGAGACTATCCCTGCTTTGAAGGCTTAACCAATGCCATGCAGCAGATTAGGTGCACAGCAGAGATCAGTGCTAAGAATACAGATTTCCAGCTTTTCATCTTTGAACTGAGTCTTCAGCAATTTGGTTTTGTTTGTTTGTTATGTGCCTCCAACTCTTAGAATGGAAAAGAATCCCTCTCCCTTTACACCTTATGTTTCAGATTTTCTTTTCTTACTGAATGCTTTTAGTATAAATGAAGAAGAGCAGAAATAGTTGAACATATCAGAATTCAACGTTTCTCTTTATCATGTGCATAACAGATATACAAACTTTTGACTCTAAGCAAGTCAGCAGAGCCGCACTACTAAGATTTGGGGGAAAATACAAGAAAGAGCAGACTCAAATGATGGCTATAACCGTCCTTCTCCAAAAAATGTTAAATGTACTCTATTAGTGTAGTCTTAGCTTGAATACTTAGTCCTTACTGATCAAAAAAGGGATCAAGAGTTAAGTATGGTGACATTCCTGCAGTGAGGAGTGCTTCTCACTGGGGGCTGAAATCTGGGTGTCACCAAGAAACTACCAAGCCTCATCCAGCTCACTATTAACTGCTGCTGTTGTTCTATGTGGGCACTAGTGATCCAGCCAGGACCAGTCCCAGCAGCATCCAGAAGGATTACACTGCCCTGGGAGCGGTGTTAAGGGACTCTGGAGCCCAGGTAGTTTTTTCATCAGTTCTCCCACTAGAAGGGGTTTGAAAGGGCCGGTCCAATCTGACAAATCAATAAATGGTTACAGGACTGGTGCCACACCAGGGGTTTGGCAGCTTTGAGACACCTGGTCTGCTGCTGGGGTCCATCTGTCAGAGAAAGGGAGGAGCTTCTTCCCTCATAGGCTTGGCAAGCTGGTGAACAGGGCTTTAAACTAAAGTTGCTGGGGAGGGGAAACTCAATGCATCCCACTCCTACCAGTCTGATGCCAGGGTCAGCAGTAGATGCTCAGAGCCTGGAGACAGAGCACATGTCAGCATGAGGTGTGAAGAGCAGCACAAAGGAATTCCAGCCACTTCCACTAAATTGGCCTTTAGGAAAATGCCCATAGCATAGAGAATAAACGAGAGGGGTTAGAGACGTGTGCATGCCTGCAGGGATGCACCACTGACATCACTGAGACGTGGTGGACACGGTGCCTGGAGTGTGGGAATGGAAGGATACAGGCTCTTTAGGAAGGGCAGGAAGGGGACATGAGGAGAGGGGTCACCTCTATGTCAATGTGTGTTGGGCACAGCACTCGAGGTGTGGCCTCACCAGTGCCGAGTACAGGGGGACAATCCCTGCCCTGGTCCTGCTGGCCACACTATTCCTGATAAAGGCCAGGATGCCACTGTCCTTCTTGGCCACCTGGGCACACACTGGCTCATGTTCAGCCACTGTCAATCAGTACCCCCAGGTTCCTTTCTGCCTGTCTGCTGTCCAGCCACTCTGTCCCCAACCTGTAGTGCTGCATGGGAGACCTTACAGCACCTTCCAGTACCTAAAGGGGCTGCAAGAGAGCTGGAGAGGGACTTATTACAAGGTCAGAAATCTGTGACTCTGTGATTCGTGCAGTGATAGGAAAGGGGTACAATGTCTAGGATATAGACAGTGGCTTTATGTCCTATCCTATGGATATCCTTTAGTGCCTTATCCTATGGATAGGCCAATGGCTTTAAACTGAAAGTAGGTTTGAATAATAGGAAGAGATTCTTCACTATGAGAGTAGTGAGGTTCTGGAACAGCTTGCCCAGAGAAGCTGTGGGTTCCCTATCCCTGGAGGTGTTCAAAGCCAAGTTGGATGAGGCTCTGAGCAACCTCATGGTCTAGTGGAAGGTGCCCTTGCCCATGATAGGGAGGTTGGAATTAGATGATCTTTAAGGTCCTTTCCAACCCCAAACATTCTACAATTCTATAATCTTCTGCGCAGATAGGATAATTTTAATTACTTAGCACTTTTTGCTTTTACATTTAACAGTTCTCTTATTCCTTGAGAACATGTTTGAGGGTCTCATGGTGATTGTTTCTTCAGTTTTGACAATTAAGCTCAACAAAAACGTACTAGGTCATTCATTATCTTCTTGAGATTTATCATGAAGGCTTTTAACTACTTCAGATATTCTTGCCGATTTCCCCCCTCTCCGGCCCAACTTGTGAATATCCTTTAGAATGTAAGCACTGTGGCCCCAGTAACACAGAGGATACAGAGATTCCCATGTAAGTACTCAGATGACCTCTTTTTCAGGTCAGTTTTACATGCAGGGAGGGGACTGGAGCTTTCTGGCCATAACGGAGATGATGGTTAGTGAGAAGTTCTCACGTTATTTTTTCTGTAAAGGCCAGATAGAGAAACTGCTCTCTGTCTGGTGGGATCAATGACAAAACTCTTCGCTGGGAGCTGGCCCTGGAGTGTTGATAGTTGGAAACATTAGTTAGGCATGAAGCAAACATCTGTTTTCATGCTGGCAATGTGAGTAATATGGTTCCTCCACATAAGTGCTGTGAAGGAAGAGATCGACCTTGGCATTAGGTTTTGGCAAACGTGTCTGAGTCGCAAGTGCTCACAGGCAGACTGTGTGCATTCATTTCTGTGAGGCAATTCCTGGAGGTACTGATGCCTAAAGGTTTGGTGTGTATTTTGTAGATTTTAGAGTTTTAGAAGTATAGGTTTTCTTGCTCACATATTAAGTGGTGTTGGAAGTTACTAAAGTGGTTTTCTCACACATTCTCAGGCTTTCTGAAGGTCATGATGTTTTTCAGAGACGCCTGCAAGATAACTTGAAGACAAAACAATAGAAGAGTCCAGAAACCCTTGGAGGTGGTCCAGGGGGCATAGCCTAGGACCCTGATGGGTGGACCACCGAGAGAATTAGAAATGATGATTGGTTATAGATATCTAGTATGTTAATTGTTAGAAAGAGTATAAAAGCTGTAACCTTACTGAGGGCGGGGTTCTCCGGGGCCTTTCGGACTCGGGGATCCTTGTTGGAACAACGCGCGTTTTGTAGGCCCAGCGGAGGCCTGAAGCCTCCGAACTCCCAATAAAGGTATTGCCTATCTCTCTCCATTAATGTTTTCTCTGAGTGCCTATTTTCCAGGATTTTAGGCATCAGTACAAAGAGAGGGTTTGAGTTTAATTATACATCGTTTGAGCTGGAGGACAGCGAGTGATGCGTGTTCCTGTGTGTGGATATGAAGTGTGTGCTCTTATCCTACCACCCTACAAACACATCCACTCGGAAATTTGTAAGAAGCAAGTGTCGTGTGCAAACATAGGCAAGGTCCATATATTGTGTTTAGATAGTGACGTCCTTTTCTCCAGTCGGAAACCAGTCTGAATTGAGAGATGACAAAATCAGGATGTATTATTGCAGTACAATGTTTTGGCAGATTAAAATGATGACAAACGAATTCTCAGTGTTTGAATGAACAGAGCTATCATTATTTCCAGCATTACCATGAAATTGTTTGATTTTGAAGTCTGTCCTGTAAATGTATTGATCAGGCAATCTTTTTTACCTGTTCTTTTTGTAGGATCAATAGTTGATTTCAGCTTTTATAGTACTGACTTACATTCTGATAAGGTTTAAACATGTACCTATGCATTCATATGTTAGAAGTGTAATTTACTTTTCAAGTATAATGAAATCCTTACTGAATTAAGACTGTGAGGGTATTACATTCTCCAGCCCCATTCTGTCCAGTTGTGATCTTCTAACTTTTTGCAGAAAACATTCCCAAAGCCTTTCTTCTGAACTTTTGTTTTATTTCCTCAAGATGTTTGTCTCTTTGACCCATTTCTTAACATTTTTCTTTTGTATTCTCACTAGATCATCATAATACTGGCCTAACTTGAATCAAGCCTTTGTGAGGAGTTCAAGTAACTAAAATTCATAGATGAATAAATAAGAATGCTTTAAAAATTACTCCAACAAAAGATAATGAAAAGGACTGAAACAGAACTGGATATAGACAGTGTAAATTCACGTGACCCCTGGCCACATTCTGACACTTAACAGTGGCAACAGGATTAGGTCCAGAGACCAGAAGTCTCTTTAGAAAGCAAGAATATTTCAGTGAAGCTGTTCTAAGTCCTGGATGGCAGAAAATAAAATGAGGTGCAACTTAAGCTGATGGAAAAATGTGAGTGGTAATATGCAGTGTGAGAAAGGAACCTAAGTTAAAGTAATATGGAAAAAGCCCTGGAGTTGGGTGCATGCAGCAAGGAAATAGGGTGTGTTATTCTTTGAAGCAAGGCTGTGATCTAAGGAAATGGTGGGTTTCCATCAGGATAACCCAGCGCAGGTCTGAAAAATAACATTGTAGGAGACACTTGAATGGTTTAGCACCTGTTACATTGCTATTTTAAAAAAAAAAACTATTTTGCTTTATCCCTTTCCTCAGCTTAATAAGGCCAACTGAACTCTAGCTAAGGCATAAATATGAAATGGTAATGAAAACAATACAGAGATGATAGCAAGTGCAGCGCAAGGAAAATAAAATCAGGGGATGTCAAGAAAATCAGTCTGATCTGACAGTTTCTAGAACTTTGTTTTAAAGAAAGTGACAGCAACATTGATATAAACCAGAATTGACACAGCACTGTAAAACACAGTGAACAATCCTGGCAGCAATGGGGACATCGTCTATAACCCGAATCTCTGTAGTGGCAACCAAGTTATTACACCACCTAAAACTTCACAAAGCCATGCAGGTATTACATGCAACAAGTGAAAAGGCTGATTATTAATGTGCCTGCTGTGCTTTTTGCACCAGGGGTTTTTCAGTTTAGCTTACAGATTGACAACTGCATTAAAGGTAAGATTGTGTCTGCCTCATTTACTTGTCACTGGGGAAAGAATGATACTCCATCCATCACTAGCCCCTTGTGCTGCGGTGGCCGCTGCATTGTCATTCTCTCGTTATTGTAAAGAGCCTCCAGCCTTATCCTTTACTTTACAAACAATTCCCAGGGACTCCCATGGGGCTCCTGAGGTGGGTGTAGATTCTGCTGGCAGCTGATTACTCTGGATGCCTTGCATGCATTTCTGCTGAGTGCTTATAAAGTCACTTGTCAAAAGCTGACTCTTCAGTGGGAAAAATAGCACCAGAAGGCCACATTTACAGTGTTTCCTGTTGACTGGCCATTAATGACAGAAGAGTCATAATTTTTTAATGATTTAATATTTGCCATCTGCAAAGGCTGCTGTTATAATGGGACATATAAATTTTACATCCAGTGTGGACTTGAGACTTATGTGTCACTAATTAGTGCATAAAATAATAAATAAAGTTAATTTGGGTGTGTTTTATATGCGGAAAACAAATGTCTGTTACTTCTACTAGGAATATTCATCATAAATCAGATTTTTAGTAGTTTAATTAGCTTCTTAAAGCTATGATGATTCACATTAGCCTAAGCTTTGGTCCAGACACCTTTTTGAAGCTGTGTTACCTACAGTTTCTTACTGTAATTCATGGCAACCTTTGGATCCTATGTATTTTGTTTTAGCAAGAAAGCATAACTTGATTTCATTTATCATGAGAAAATGCACCTTTAACTCCAAAACGTGGTCAGCTGGTTGTTTTTAAGTAGAAGACACTGTACAAACTGATACTAATTGAACTAAAAAAAAAAATCTTAACTACAAAATTTAGCTCCCCCGTTATTATGACAAGTCCTCTATTCTTTTCAGTCTTCTATTCCTACATTTCATTTCTATCCTGCTTGTACCAGCATCAGTCATCGGTTTTGGCAGTGTTTCTTAACCTTTGAGCATGAAAAATTAAGTGTATCTTCTCCATCCTAGAGTTTTAGCACTCTTGACAGCTTGAGATCTGTTTTTCCTAAGGAACTTGTCAGGATTCAATGTAGTACTCAAAGACACAGCCTCAGACCTGTCAAGTTGCTTACTGCTCGGAGCTCTGTGCTTTGGCTATCCAGTCTCCCAACGTGCTGCTTGGCCACTGCTGTGCATGATCTAGCTCCACTGAAGCACTCCTACTGTGGACTATGAAAGATGCTGTGTAAAAATAACAAAGCAAACCAATCAATTACAGAAAAAAAAATAAATTAAAAAGAAAAAAAAGGAAAACTGAATCCATCACCGTGGGGTTTGGGGTTTTTTGAAAAGAAAAAAAAAATATGAAAAAAAGAGGGAAGCCTCACGTATTTGGCAGAAACCCTAACATTAATAGCATAGAAGCAGTGTCAGGAGTGAAAAATAGACCTTATTGAAAATCTCAGGAGAATTACATTCTGAGTGAGTGAAAGCTTGATCTTGGGTTGCTGCCACAGGCTTCAAGGAAAGCTGGAGACGCTCAGAGCTATATGGCACAATCCTCCAGTCTTCATAGCCTAGGAGAAGCTCAAGTCTCATCTTTCTCTTATTAGAATACCTGCTTACTCATACTGCAGCTCAAGTCAGTGATATGAAGCCTTTTGGCTGGAAGTTGAAAGGAAGCGGAAATCGTCCATCAGTGTGTTTGACAGTGAGGGTCTTAATATACAGCAGATTAAATCCTGACAAGTGGAGCCTACCTGCAGCTGGTTGGTGTGATTCAAATGTCTAGGTACCTACAAAGCTCCCACCATCTTTAGTTAGAGTGGATTTGTATGAAAACCTTTAATTCAAGGATTGAAATGAAACCTGAGTCCAGAATCTGCTCATATCCTAATGTTTTCTTTATATATAGTTTTCTTTATTCATAGGGCTAATTATGGTTTCCAAATGGCAGGTTGGAGGTCTCCAGGTAAATAATTAACAGGGTCCTGTCAGGCTGTATAGCGAGTGGTTATAGATGTATGTTCTTTGGGAGTGGGACTAGTTAAAGACATGTGGGGCAAGAGAGCAACTGCATTTCTGTTTTACAGGGAGAGAATGAGCATGCAGAAATAGAGCAGGCATGTTTTAAAGTGTACTACCTCTGGATTTCCAATCTCCCTCGTGCCTTTGAAAACCAGTTTTCCAGTGGTAGACTTGGCCGAGTTGGGGGTTGTAGAGTGGGCAGCCCCAGCCCAGGGCACGTAGAACAGCTCTGTGCCCCGAAGCCAAAGGTGCCATTACCTTCCCCTCTGCTGCCCTCACTGCACCACAACCAGCCTGGACAAACTGGTGCTGGCAATGGCAATGAGGCAGTGATTCCCACTGCTCTTCCTGTGGGGCCTGTTGCCCTTAGTGGCCTCTTTCCATGAGGCTGCAGAATTTTCCGTAGCTGGTGTCCAGCATGGAGCCAGGTGTGGCTGAATGTGTTTGAAACCCGAGTCTGTTTGATGGGTGGAGGGCGGTGTGAGCAGGATGAAGGATGAATATGGTTGTGTAATGGAATCGATTTGAATTCTCTCTAGCATTATTTGGCTCCTGCCCCCCTTTTCCTCTTCAATCAGTGCAGTAGAAAATTCTTTTGAAGGGAGATAATTTTACAAAGTGCTGAGTTCAGTGTTCCAGAGCCTCTGGCATTCAGCAGGAGACTTGCAAGCTTTTAATCTATCTTCTGTGTTCCTATATTAAAGGAAATGTTTTCAAAGTGATTTGAGCAAGTTACTTGGGTGAAACCTGTTAACAAATAATAGATATATGTGTGTAACAGTTATTTCCCTTTCAAAGTTTGCCCTTAGGAGCAGAGAAGATTTCTCATTGCTAGAAATACTTCTTTTTCTTCAAAAAAAAAATAAGAAAGAAAAGAAAGGCTCTTGTGTGTGATTTTTTGTTGCTGTCTCTTCTGCTGGCTTTAATCATGAAAACCTCCCACCAAGGTCAAGGGGAGTTCTGGCTGATTTAGAGACTACAGGAACTGGAAAGTTGATGCATTTTCAGTCACTGTTTCCATAAGACCAAGGGAGACAGTGGAGACAAGAAGCAAATCTCAAACCCAGGGACCTCCTCAATCATTTCCCCTTCACCAGTGTTTCACTCCTCGAGGGGAAAGATTCCCAATCATTTGAAGGGAAAATTTTTTAGAGATCCTGCCCACATGATTGCAGCATTTTTCTGTCAAAGAGTGGATCTTGTAACCATGTGTTTGGACTGGTGAATGCTCCAATTTCCCAGTGGGTTGGAGAATGCTGAAGTGATTAAGTCCCACAGGTAGTTTGCCAGGCTGTAGCTAAGGTGAAAAGTGTGTCACGAGTATGCATGTATGATGTTGCTTCTTACAATTTCACGCTGGGAAAAAAAAAAAAAAGAAAAGAAAGATATTTCTTCAACATTTTATACAGACTGCAAACAGACAAAATAGCAGCTATGACAAACTGTAAAACAGCTGCACCACAGTGTCTGTGTTGTGGCAAACCCAAGATTACCTGTCCCACAGAGAGGTTAGCCACCTCCTGTTACTGAAGATCAGGTGACGTGCACTGACTTGTTCCAATAGGAAGCAGCTGTTCCCAACTTCCGTGGCCTGCATTGTCCAAGACAGCACTAGGACATGCATTTCCAGGTGGGAATGCAGGGCATGAGTAGGCCAGGGTATTTGGGAGAGGAAAAAGCAAAATGGGCTGGGAGTACTGTGGGCAGTATGAATTTGGGAGGAAAGGATTCCTGACTTGGAATATTAGGTGAAGTGAGAAGCACAAGGATGTTGGCATGTAGCATGAGGTAAGAAGTAAGAAAATGTGGGAAGATGGTGCACAGGGAGTGGCTGTCATGAGTGGTGGAGAGTAGAGGCCAGTGATGGGACAGTCGTGAAGCAGCATCCTTATTTATATGCATGAAAAGAATGGCTCACCAGCAGACCACTACAATAAAACATATCTTTATTCGGTTTATTTGTTGTTAGTTCCCACCAGGAGTAATTGAGCAGTCTCAACTGAGCTGTCTCTCTTGAGCTGACATCTGTTGTAACCCAAATAACTGCAGCCTGGTATTTGTAGCGCTGGTTTTCTGTGCTAATTCAACATATTCTTTGGAGAATGAGTGCCTGGGAAACTTTTATGCAGTTGTAGCTTTGAGCTAAGACTTTGCTGATATTCAGTACTTAGGATCTTGTTTGTACTGTACAGTGTAAGTCTGCAGAACTATGGCCAGTCTTCAAGCACTGTGGTTGTGAGTCCTCTTTCATTTCCTTCAGGTGGTGGAAACCTCTCTAGCAGTATCAGGGAGGAACAGTGATCAAGTGGGGCACAGAGGGTGTTTGCTATTCTGCCTTGTCCCTCTGTTCTCAGAAACTCCCTCTGCTGCCCCTACTTGTCTGTACTTAGCAGTGTGCTCCCTTCTGGGCTTGTCTCACAGCACAGCAAGAAAGCTGAGGTCAGGTTTGGCTTTGTGAAGAGCAACATGACAGAGCCTAGGAGAGCTGTGTGTGTGAAAGAGATGGCCATTCAGGGAATGAACAGTTTGCTGTCCGCTCAGCACAACGTGTTGCTGTTTCTGTGATTTTGGTATAAACATAGGACAAAGGTGAAGAATCCACAAAGAGAAAAAAAGTGGGAGAGAAAGGGATATTGCTAATAACATTACTCCTTGGGAACAATCTTTTGCTGAGTGGGGTGTGTGCACTGTTGCCTAACTACTTTTGTGTGGGTTATTTGACTTTTCCGGTTAGTTTTGCCCAAGTGCATCTATATAGCGAAAAACCGTGGCAATGTAACTTAGCAGTCCTTCCTCCTGGAAAGAGAATCCCACTTCTGATTTTCTTATTTCACATTCCATTGGTACCTCTGCTGCCACTATTTTGTGTAGAATTAATTTTTCTGCAGGTCTCTTTCATCATTAGAGCTACTTCTTATTTGAGCAGCTGCTCCCACTGGTTGGGCTGAGATTTAGGTCCACAGTAATAGAATCCCCTTCCTAACAGATATTGGGAGGGGGAGGATTTCTCCCCTCTTCCACTTGTTTGACCTGGCACCTTCATCCCACCTAACTCTACTCTGCATCGTTTAGCTCCTTCTGCAATATGTTGAGTCCCCTCCTGTTACCTTACTGGTGTTTTTTCACACTGGCTCAGTATGGGTTAAAGACAGGCAGCGGTCTGCTCCATTCCGGGTGTCAGAACAAGTTCACTCAGTGTCAGAGCGAATGGTGTCACTCCATGACTTACTTCTAGATGATGCTGACCTCTTCCAAGCCTTCTCCAAAGCCCAGTGTGGTCACCAGGAGTCTAGTGGTGGTTGGGTCCAATCCACAATCCTCCTGCCACTAATGGAATTAACACATCAGCTCTGAGGTTTTGTGTTTCAAAGTACATGAAGTGTTTTTAATTGCATATTATAAACTATACTGGAATGACTCCACATGTACCTTACTCCCACTAATTCCCTACTTTGTCTCGTAGCCAAGTCGGGAATCTCGCATCCCCTGCCCAGCCCCACGGTGTGAGTGCAGCACTTCTGGCTGATGCTGTTCTCTAAGGCCACCAGCCCAGAAGTGCTTCTGACTTTCTGCTCAGAGGGAATTTCGCTCTTTTGTCCACATATATTCCTTGTCGATGTGTGCAGGAGGTGCCTCCCCAGGAGATGCGGCAGCTTTAACTCGCTCGCTGTCCTTTTGGTACCACGGATGTTTTGGGCAGCGCCTGCATCTCTAACTTCAGATTCCTGCCGGAGTTTCGTGTCTCCCTCTCCTGCAGCCTCTTGCCGGGTTCCCGTGTACATGTGTCACTCCTTGCGGCCACCACTGCGTTCCCCGGGGTTCGATCCAGCTCTTTGGGGGGAAACTCTTTGCTGCGAGGGCAGGCACAGGACCGGCTTCCCCAGAGAGGCCGTGGCTACCCCATTCCACCCCATCCCTGGCGGTGTTCCCGGGGCGATGTCCCTTCCAGCTGCTGGCGCCGCACCAGTCGCGACAGAGCCGCGTGTCGCGACAGCCGCCTCGCGGAGCGGGGCCGGGCGGTCTCTGCCGCCCCCTGCCGGCGGGCGCTGAGCGCTTCCCTCACTTTTTGAGGGACAAAACCCGCGATAAAAGCCGGGACGATCTCCCCGAAACCGGAGCGCTCCGATCCGGATTCCCCAAAGAAAACCCTGAGATCTCGGGACTGGGCGCTGGCTGCGTGTGACAAGGAAAGGTGAGGACAGTCACTGCAGCAGAGGAGCCCAGAGGTGCCACATCCCAGCACCAGGATCCATCCACACCCAGAGGTGCCACATCCCAGCACCAGGATCCATCCACACCCAGAGGTGCCACATCCCAGCACCAGGATCCATCCACACCCAGAGGTGCCACATCCCAGCACCAGGATCCATCCACACCCAGAGGTGCCACATCCCAGCNCTACATCCGAGCACCAGAATCCACCCACACCCAGAGGTGCCACATCCCAGCACCAGGATCCATCCATACGCAGGTGCCACATCCCAGCACCAGGATCCATCCATACCCAGTGGTGCCACATCCCAGCACCAGGATCCATCCATACCCAGTGGTGCCACATTCCAGCACCAGGATCCATCCACGCCCAGAGGTGCCACATCCCAGCACCAGGATCCATCCACACCCAGAGGTGCCACATCCCAGCACCAGGATCCATCCATGCCCAGCAGTGCCACATCCCAGCACCAGGGTATGGATGTGGCACATCCCAGCTACACCTGCAGGTCCCCACAGCTCCATCTCACACACACACACACACACACACACTGGCAGCAGAGACATTTGCATGAATTTAACCGGTAATGAAATGAAATTAAATGGGATGTAAAAAAAGAGGAAAAGTAATTAAGTGTGGTAAATACGATTGCAAGAAAGGATTTATTCATGGAAGTGAGAAGTGAGGCAAATTCATTTCTCATTTACAGTAATTTTCCTTGTGCTTTGCTGTGAGGAGGATTAGTTCAGTTGCAGGCTGCTTTGATGGTAAGCTGGTTCTCCCCGAGCAATGTGTCACCTGTAAATCAATGTAGTGATTGAAATTAGTGAATTACATATCTAAAATTAAGGATTTGATCAAATATTTTGACAGGAAGCCAATTTTTATCGTTTTCTGTTCAGCATCAGTGGGTGTTTTCTATGTGTTGAAACTGAACCCTATGCTTCTTAGAGCTCATGATGGTTAAAGAAAGTGATCTTACTCTCCTAATCAGAATTTCTTCTGAAGGTGGTGTGATGGTTTCTGTGTGCTAGCCATCAAAACCATTTGTACCAAGAGCTGGATCATAAGAGTCATCTTGCAGTCAACACTCACATTTTGGAAAGGAGGAATACCTAAAGAGGTATTCAAACAGGATGGGCAGAGGGTTCAGAAAGTGTTTTTCACAATAATATTTGCACTTGCTGGTTTTCACACAAGCAGCCTCCAACTGTTGCGTTTTGTCCCCTCCATCTGCAGTCACATCTCAAGTCCTGTGTTCAGTTTTGGGCCCTTCACTACAAGAAAGACATTGAGCTGCTAGAGAGTGTCCAGAGAAGGGCAACAGAGCCGATGAAGGGTCTGGAGCACAAGTGAGCAGACCCTCAGAGCAGCTGAGGGAACTGGGGGCATTCAGTCTGGAGGAAAGGAGGCTCAGGGGAGACCTTATCACTCTCTACAACTACCTGAAAGCAGGCTGTAGCGAGATGGGTATTGGTCTCTCGTCACAAGTAATGAGAGATAGCGTAAGGAGAAACAGCCTCAGGTTGTGTCAGGGGAGGTTTAGATTGGACATTAGGAAAATTTCTTCACTAAAAGGGTTGTCAAGCATTGGAACAGGCTGCCCGGGGAAGTCCTGGAGTCACTGCTGTAGGATGTATTTAAAAGATACGTAAATGTGGCACTTAGGGACATGGTTTAGTGGTGGACTCGGCAATGCTGGGTCAACAGTTGGATTTGATGATCTCAGAGGTCTTTTCCAGCCTAAATGGTTCTATGATTAAGGCCAGAGAGGAACTTTAGATACAGCAGTAATCAACAGCTCTAACATCAGTGTCAAGGAATGCTGTTATTCATACCCCTTAGCCTGTCTGACATCTAGCCTAGGGACAATAATTTTTATGTAGCTCCAAGTTTGGTGATTATAGAGAGTCCTATATAACAAGATTCAAAAGAATTTTTAAGATTTCTCTCTCATACAGTGTAACTGTGTAAAAGCTGGGTATAGCAGAGTGACGATAGGATGCTTCTGTTTAATGGAGAAGAATTAGGAAAATCTTCTGTTACAGAGCAGATGAGATTTTCTACCATTCCTTACTCCTTCTTCAAATGAAACACAACTTTCTAAATACCCCTACTTAGGGTTTCAGCTCAGAAAATGATAGGTATTGATATCTGCAAAACGTATCATGTGACCGACTGTCTGCAGTCAAAGACTTATACTCTAGTACCTCTCCCAAATACTGGCATTTTTCTGTCACATTCACTATCTGTGGTGTAGATTATTTCCTTCAGGCACATAGACTTGCATCTGCCTCCAAATCCATCTTATTTTGTGGCAGTATATAAGACTTGACAGTGGACTCATCATCATGTAAAATTTGCTTCTGATGTTCCATATGTTGTGGAGAAACACAGAACTGAGCAAATTTTCTGGTAAGTGTTTAGATGTAGGACTCCACATGGCCAGGGAGTGCCCCTTCCTTTAACTGGCCTGTTTCCTGCTTTGTACTTCCATTAATTTTATTTAGATTTTCTAAATGAGACAGGTGCTAGCAGTCCCTGAGGTGCTCCATTAGACTCTCACCTCCTCTAACACTTTGCTGATGATCATCATTCTTTATTTATAGACCTTCTGCCAATTTTCCATCCCGTGACTGCTTATGTCTGAGGCAGTTTGACCTGAGTACAACAGAGAGCTGCTGCAGCAAATGCATTAATAAAATCCCCAAAGCAAAATCCTGTCGTACTCTTTGCATCTGCTAATGCTGCAGTCCAGTACAACTGAAGTTTGTGCAACAGTATTTCTTCACAATTGCACGTTGTTTATTGCTCGAGGCGTTCTCTACTAGAGGATTTGTGAATTTTGGCACTAGGTGTTGTTGATGTTTTACAGGTGTCTGAAGTAATTGCTGGTGCTGTACTTGTTTTGTTCCTCTGTGGCAGGTACTGCAGCGAAGGCAATTCCTTTAGTGATATTCCAATGAGATTCACAGTGATGTACTTCAGAGTGTACTACTGGTGGAGTTTTTAGGAACTGACATTAATGGGAGGTCAGAAATTAACCCCTTGGTTCATGAGTGTTTATTTCCTGTGTATTTTACAGTATGCTTGACCTGAAATAGCTTCATACTTGAGATAGAACTTGCACGCTCGTGCCCACAGACTTATCAGCAGTTCTTGCTCACTGGTTTTGTTGGTTACTCTGTTGGCTGTTTTTTCATGACTTTCACAAATGGCCAGATATAAACAAAACAAGCTTAATAGTCAGACACACAGACCACAAAAATCCCTGCTGTTATTCCACGATCCCCCTACTTGGAGAGCTTCAATTATTTAATAGTACTTAGGCTCATGTACTGCTTTTAATCCCAAAGCACTTTATACACATTAATTCCTATAACTGGTAAGTATTCCATTTCTTTTTTTTTTAATTCTCAATCCCTTCTTCTCTCCTCTCGCCAAGACACAGGCATCAGTCTCTAGACAATTCACTAGAATAGGAGCTTCAGTGACTAAGCAGCCAAAATATTTGCATGACAGGTTTACCAGTCTGCTCTGCCAAAAAAGCCACCCTCCCTTTTCTTGGTATTCAAGACACAAAGGTTACGAGACTGAGTATAAGTTACACTGGCTTGGTGTCACCAGAGAAAAGTCTGAAAAACACAGCCCTTGAGGGCTGGTTCTCTCTCTTTAATAGCAAAGAAGCAAGAGATTTCAGCACGAGTTTTGGAAGTTACATCTGCAATTAAGAATGTGCATATTTTAAAATGTTAAAAAAATATATCAGTCAGGAAGGTACATGGAAGCACCTTGTAAAAATCTGGTTGTCTTCTGCTAGACTGATTTATTTGGTTGGTCATGGTGTTAGTTTTGGGAAGACCTTGTTACTTTGAATGTACTCTACCCCCTTATCAAATACACCTGTGTGAAACACACAGCTGAATCATCTCTTCAGTTTCCCTGCATTAGGAGTGCAAAGGCAGAGCTTTGCCTTTGGAAGTAGCCACATCTTTGATTTCTGCTCAGATAACAAAGACTGGCTTTAAGAGCAGCAAGAGAAGGAGGAAGAGGAGGATGATTCTGAGAACTGATTGACGGTGCAGCCTCCAGGTACCAGCTGGGCATCTTTTGTCTCAATGTAGTGCTTGTTCACAGGATCCCATTAAATATAGACATCCCACTAGGTGAGAAAACCAGCATATAGAACATAGCAGGGTACCAAGAGCTGAATAGTGCTATGTTTGTGTGCGTGTTTTTGTCATACACCGTGTATTTGTTCATACTGAGTAAATTATACTATAGAAAGTAGAAATAGATTGGGCATTATTTTATATAAAAAAAATCCTAATGCTGTGAAATGTTGACTTGAGAACCAAATTCTGCCTTCACGCAGGCAGTCATAATTCCATGGAAGTGAGTGGCTTGGGTTGTATCTTAAGACAGATGCAGCTTCACTGTGGCTGAATTGGTACCGCTACACAACAATGTGGAATTCCTGTTTCTGTTTTGTTTATTGGTTTGGGTTGTTTTAAGTCGAAATTTGGCATTGCTAAATTAAACTTGTGTAACAAAATAAAAAAAAAAAAAGGAAAGTTAATTTTGTTACAAAAGACTGAAATAAGTAAGAGATCCTCCCCTGTCACCTGCCATGCAGTGCCAGTGTGTTAAGTCACTGACAGTAGGGTGATTTTATGTCATGTAAACCTTCAGGACAGCAGTGAGTGGCAATTAACTGGTCCTCACCTAAGTCGTGTTGCAAAGCCCAGCAGAGTGGCTGGAGCGTGGCTTTTCCCACTAGAAAAGAGGCAAACGCAGCAGTGTGAGTTGTGCTCCAGCCACGTCCTCCTCAGGGGCAGCGCTCGGTGT
The DNA here is from genome assembly GCA_013396755.1 of Sclerurus mexicanus. Taxonomy (NCBI): domain Eukaryota; kingdom Metazoa; phylum Chordata; class Aves; order Passeriformes; family Furnariidae; genus Sclerurus; species Sclerurus mexicanus. The sequence goes on from VWZF01006548.1 coordinate 684,803, forward strand.
CCCCGTGTCAGCCAGAGGAAGGGTGACAGCGCGCTAGAAGGGAAGGAGGAATTTCAGTTGTTCCTTCAGCAGTTTCCCATATGAGGGTGTGAAAAGCCATGAGAGATGTGAGCCCTTTATCCTTTCATTCAGAACAGGCAGTAAAAGGTGCTGAAGAGGCTGTCCAAGCTGAATATTGGCAAAAATTATAGTTTGTGGGGTTTTTTTTTCCTTTCTCTGAATTTTATTTTTTGGAGGGGGTATTTTAGCAAAATCTCAATGGTTTCAGCTGCAAATTTGGAGATTCACTTTGTCCACTTCGATAAAACATAGTAGAATTAAGAAAGGAGGGTTCAAAACCAAGCCAAATTACAAAAAGGCTGTGTTCATAGATCAGACTGAAAGAGACAATTCTAACTACAGGCTTCAAGTTCCCATTGAAGCAGATCATCAGAGCCCAAAATCTTAATTTATTTGAACTGAAGTATCTCTTTTAGAAAATGTAGCTGATCTTTAATTTAAAAATTTGTAATGAGGTAAAATTATAAATTCTGGTATGCCTTTCCAAAGGTTTATACCCCTTTTAGAAAACTGTAACATGTTTCTAGTGTGAAAGAAATATGTAACAGCTTGTATTTAACTAATCTCACATCACACCCCACATAATTTTCAGTTTCATAGCTTCTTAGAATGAAATCTACTGTCTGTAACACTTGGACTCAACCAGTAGAACTCCTGGGTGGTACAACCATGTTCCAACACCTAATATTAAGTTAGATTCAATTCTGAGCCAACTTTTGCTCTGTAATACCTCAGGCACGCTGGCTGTAAAGTGTCTAGAAGCTCTGGGTGAAACACCTCTACAGTCTCAGCCAGGCAAATCACTCGTGAGCAGGTCACCCGTGTGGATGAGCCAAAAGCCCGAGACACACCCACCTGAGCAGTCTGTCTGTGCGCTTTATCCCTGCATATGTGTGCTTGTGTCAGGTGCCTGGCAAGCCAGGAAACTAAATATTCAGAAAAGGAGGCAATTGCAGTGAAAAGGAAAGAAGACTGTGTCCTGTTTGACCTCGACGGTCAGATTTAGGATTCCATGTTAGAGTACGGAGATGCAGTGTCGTGTGAGGTGTCTGATAAACCACGCGGTGGGTCATACACTCAGTTTAAACTGAGTGTCCAGGGTGCAGGAGTGTTGGCGTTGTGCTTGCTGCTTCAGAAAAAAATAGCACCGCATCACAGTCGCTAAGCAAGGACTCCTGAAGTGGCTTTTACTGTTCATTCCAAGAAGGGAGCAATGACTAGCTCTAGATTGTTTCCACAGCCCCACTCAAGCAGGAATCATTCCCGTTTTGGACACAAAGACACTGAGGTAGATAGGCAGGCTGTAGAGTGTCAGAGCATCCTGCCCACTGAAAAACCAGGGATGTCCTTTTAACCCTTCTCTGTGTGCTCACCCAGGCAAGACACGGTATTTATTTCACCATGAGGCCCAAATCTGAGGATTTAATTGCACCTAAGCAGACATATGGAATCAATAGGCTTAAGTGTGTTGCTGAGAGTTCTGAGTGGGCAGTAGCGGGAGCAGCCTCAATCACGCAGGACTGAGCATAGCGTTGTGCAGACCTCCCATGGTATTTTAGTAGGGTTTTTCTTTCCAACTCGATTGATTCCTGTGTGCATAAACAGTGGGAGGGACAGACAGACCTCAGGCATTTGGAGAGTTTAGTAAATTCTTACTTTTTTTTAATTTTTGAACATTAGGCATATCTGTTACGTGGGTGTTGGTATTGTTTCATGACTTCTTAGCTTCATTGAAGTTTGCTGTGTTGGTACATTTGGTCAGCTCAGAGAATTTCCTGTCTTTCAGCACAGAGAAAAAGGTGGAAAACTGTTCTCTAAACGAGACATTAAAACACTATCTTTAATGGTGCCTTCATCGAGTCTTGAAGTAACCATGAGCTCAGGGCAGTTCCCCTCACTGTCGCCTCCTGTATGGTTCAAGGCCTTCACAGCCTCTGCTGGAAGAGTTGCTGGAGGTTGGAGGGAAGAACTCCCAGTTCCAGCACTTTGACTGAAGAGCCTCCAAAGAGTTTGCAGAGGGTGACAGCGAATAGGCCGAACTCCGAACCCAAATGCAGACGTTTACCACACGGTTCCTGCTGAGTACAGACTCTGGAATTTGGCATTGCTGCCTTGGGCTCTCCAGGATTTCAACAGATGTAGTGCATTGATTTAATGTTTAGAAGGGAACCCTGCTGTGGCTTCCACAGCTTGTTTCATCGCTTTGGAAATCAAGCAGTAACACACAAACAATACGAGCAATTTTGTGTTATAAACAACATCCAATGTTTAGGGAATTGGGATTAAAATAAAACGTCTTCAAGACTCTTGGCATTCCCTTGTCCTCCATCTGGAGATTGTTTTCTTTTTCCAGGCTCTTCCCACTTTTGTCTATTTTTGAATTTTCAGTATTTTCCTTGGAAATATCTCCAATTTGGGATTTTAGTTTTTTTTTAACCACACACTAGCCTTGATAGGGCTTGTTGTTTGCCCCAAATAATTTAGAAGTAATAAAAAGGTCAACTTCACACATGTGAAAGAGCAGTGTTTGTGCAGTGCACACTCTGCAGCCCTCGCTGCATTGTTCCATATTCGTATGCAATAAGGCAGCCCACAATAAGATCATTTCTATGTTGGCATCCACTCTTTTGTTTACACACTCTTGGGACCCAATGCTCATACTAGTTACACCAGTTTGTATGTGGTATGAGGAGGAGGTCACTGTGCTTCTGAAAACACTCCTATAAACATAAAAGCAAAAAAGCATAACATCTTTTGCCGTTTGATTTCAAGGAGTTGCTTTCAGAAGCATTCAAATGAATTTGAAGCAATAAATGCAGGTTCCTTTCCCTCTGCTGCTGTGTTATTGACATGATTACACCTCCAAACAAAAACTGTAGAGCTAGAAAAGATAAAGGCGGGTAGGGTAGTAAAAGATACGGACCCCCTTCTGTGTTGAGCATGACTTGAGGTTTTGTTGAGCATCATGTGAGATTTTCACTTTAGAAAAAAGCAACTGAATGGGGATGAGGTAGAATAAAACAAAAATCATGTGTGGAGTGAAGAGTGTGATGAGGAAAGTAATGTTTACCTTCTCTCGTATTTCAAGAAATAGGTGGCAGATCTGAAAGCAACTAAGATACACTCCTTCAAATGTAGGTGCACCGTGAGCGTCACTGCCGGAGGGTGTCATCAGTGCTGGAAGTTTTTTGTCTTATGCTGTTTGTATCTCTCTCTTCAGTTTTTCCATCTATCAAGCAATGTTCTTTCCACTTTACCTCTGATATTTTCTACTTTCTTTGGGTCCTCTTCAGAGACTGTTTGCCCTCCAGGAGATCTTTACTATGAGACCTAGAAAAGAGTTTAGCAGCTTGACACCTGCCTACATTTTTTAGTTACCAGTGATCTGGGGGACTAAGAATGAAGAGCTTCAAAGAGCAGTTGAAGTACTCACTCCTTGATAAAGTAGGGTTGCTTAAGGATTTTCCTATCTGCTTACTAAAGAATGGTAATATGCAAGAATTTTGTTGTTGCTACTGTTTTACTTGTTCAATTGCTTGTTAAATTTTTATGCCTTTGGCTGAGGGGAGATTTTTAAAAAGCGAGGTGTTGTGACTTCAATATTGGGCACAGCGGGGGTCATGAAAAATGCCAGATGGAACAAAATTATTCTGATTTTTGATTCACAAAGAGCCTAACTGTCAGTCATGCTGAGCATCCAGCAGCTCCTATTGAAATCAGTGGCCCCAGGCCAATCCTGCTAGAACTGTTTAGTTTAGTTCACTGCATTGACATTACCGCCAAACCTGCCTCACACCACAGCTGAGCTTTAAGAATACAGAAAGAGATGATAGTGTCAATAAAATCAGGAGATGCAAAGAAGCCCTGGGGAAAGGCAAGAGATTGATGCCCTACTGTTGCCTCCTTTTTCTTTTGAAGCTCTTTTGCATTTTTCATTCAAGTGCTGCCTGTCTCTTCTGTTTACCATGACTCTACTCTGTCAGGTCTATTTTGATTTAGTAGGACCTGGCTGGAAACTGATTTGGAAATATAAATTTGCATCTCAGGTCACAGTCTGAAGTCATACTTGCTGAATCTTTTCTCTGTTTTGTAGCGCATTCTTATGACATATTATGGGGGGGGGGGGAAATCCTTGTGTTTGTACTTGCTTGTGGTACGCAGAAGGGCATGGCTAAAATGAGCAGAACAGTTCCTAAAAATACAGTTAGGATTCACTCATGAGGTTTATTCAGGATTGTTTAGTCTCCTGGTTTGTTTGGGAGTGTTTTCCAGCCAGCAGTTCAGTTTTATTTTGAAGCACACCAACATTCCAAATCAAAACATACCTGAAATTGAAATAGCAAACTTCAGACCCAAAAGTAGGATTTATTTGGATGCTTGTGTTCATGTCTGGATTTAGCCCACACTTGAGAACAGCAGAGCTGTGGTGCACATTTGAAGCCCAACTTAATGATTTTTATTTGACTGTATGTCTGTATTAAACTAGTAAAACTGTTATTGATATGTTTAGAAGAATAGGTGTACGTTCTCTGTTAGAGGTGGTCTGCTGTTCTGTCTGCATGAAGATAAATTCTTCACAGAACAGGATGATCCCTTCAAAACATTCACAAGCAATAGAGGATACATAAACTTCAAAGAATGAGGCTGGTATGATAAAGAAGAAAGAAACAATGAAAATGACAAAAGACCTGAAAACTTTGGTCACTGCATCTTCTGCATATAATTCTATTTCATGGATGCACTCCAAAGTATTAGGAAGTTCAGATCCGTGTTAACAGAAGTGTAACCCTATGCTCACTTGAGAGCAGGGAAGGACATAAATCTACAATTCAGTGAACAGAACGCTTTCTTTGGAAAGCATGTTTTAGTATAAGCTGCTTGGAATTCTGCTGTCCACATGGTCAAACCCTTACCTCGTATGATACCATCATTCCACGAACTCTTGCAAAAGCATTACGGTCTTAGATTACTTTTTCATAGTATTAGATTGTGCCTTTCCATATTTAAATTGCTTACTAACATACTGTTCAAGCTTCCAGCAACACCTTTCAGTCTGGACCACCACGCACTTAGGTCGTGATGTCTAAGTTTCCTATTTTGTGTTGCAAAGAAAAATGATAGCCAGGAGGAAAGAACAGTGACAGCAGGAGTGGGAAGATGTGAATGATAGGAGCATTGCCGGTGTTTTCCCATGTGGAGTTTATCAGTCTGCAGGAGAGGGCAAGGCTGTTAATAATGACTGTGGATAGTTAATTATTGTCAAAGATTGCAATTAAGCTGCTTGAACTGCCCGACATCTTGGCCCCATATATACACAGTGTTGGAGACCTAAGCAGTTTTGCACCACACCCACGAGAGTCAGTTCTGTGCCTCCCAGCATGTGGCAGAGCTGTGTGCTGGAGCTGCCTGGAGTCACAAACGTGCTGCCCGTTCCCTGTGTGCAGGAGACGAGGCTGTTGTGGCAGGACAAGGCTGCCCACCACAGCCAGCAGATGGGTCTGTCCCTGGAGCAAATCGAGCAATGAAACCAGTTGGCTGAGAATTCCCAGCTGGCCACCTGTAGCTCGGGATGGCCTGTCTGGAGGAGCCAAACTTGCAGCCTGATCCCTAAGTTTTTGGAGGCTCATACGCAGCTTCACAAGAGACAAAAGGGAAAAGAAATGGGAATTAGCATGATAGCAGGCTTATATTTTGCCAGAACTGTTTTCTTTGTTTCTCTACGTCATAGGACATGATGAAGAGTTTCTCCAGATGGTCAGGCCTCCTTCCAACTGTCCTTTGAAGGTGGACTATAGGAGAAAGGGATCTTTGGGCAAGTAATTGCAACATAGGAAGCCTATATTGGACTCTTCTAACTGTCCATTTGCAGTGTTACTCTGAGTTTACTTATGCCAATTTGCAGCTTGGTGGCCAAATTCAGCTTGGTCTTCCTACAACCTCCCTCTGTACCTGGAAAAGGTAGCCTGTGCAAACTGTTATTGTCACAATGTTGCTCAAAAGCTTTTACTCCAGTGGGAGGCACTGAAAAGGTGTGTTTTCACTTGGCTGTCATTAATGCATCTACAGATGGAACACAGATAAGAGGTATGTTGCTTAAACCAATTAAAGAGGTGACATGTTCAGGACAAGTCTTTATATTATACCATTTTGGATTTTATTTTTCTATGGCAAACAAGCAATTCATGCTACCAGGCAGTTTTTTCTTTTTGTGAGGACATAATGCAGCCTTTTCACTTTGTGGACAGTGTTTTGAACATTCAGAACAATTGCTCAGTTTTTTTTCTGACTTTTAGCTAGCTAAAGATTTCTATATATAATAACTACTCATCCCTCTATCCTTCAGGAGTGGCTATTGAAATAGCCAGACACAAATCCTGAAGAGAGGAAACAAAGAAAAACAAGGTCTCTTAGTGTATGCATAGATGAGCCCTGAACTCTTCACACAGCCAAGTAAATGTGCCATCTCCTTTTTAAATGCTCTGGCTCTACTGGTTGCATTCACATACTCTGACTGTTGCTCTGGGCTGGTGGTTTTTGGGCTCTCAGCACCGAGTCTAGGGCTTGGAAGAGGCACTCGCCAATAAACTGGCTGCTGTTCAGCAAAGAACGGGGGTTATTTGTGTCTGCCTGCATGGGGTTATTTGTCTCCATAAATGTGCTCTCTATTCAGTGCTGACAATTCCCACAGTTTTATGATATGGCTCAATATTTAGCGCTGGCCTCAAAGCCAGACCCGGGGCATTGTGTGAGATGTTTAGAGGTCCTATGATTATAAATATAAAATGGGATGTTTTTCTGGGTGCGTGAGAGGGTTTCTGGCTGGCTGAAGCTGACAATACTGCACTCATCTGTTTTCAGTGAAGCCATGGTAAAGTCAGAGCCTGCCTTGGCAGTGCCTGCAGCTCCGAGCTCCTCTGCGCGCTGATGCAGCACAGATTTAGCAGCACGACGTCACTTGGTGGTGCTTTGGCCTTGCTGGCTTGGCAAAAGGCTTGCACCCCATCGCAGAGCGGCTGCGGCTCCTGCTCAGCACAAATGATGCTGCTGAACTCGGTGGCTTACGGGGCAGAAAGGCCACAGGGAGGTGGCTCCTGCCTGCTGACCTGGCGGATGAAGCACAGCCGCACTCGCAGGGACTTTATTAAATGCCTCTCACAGCTCTGTAATTTGTGCCAGGCACACGAGAGCTGAGGAAGGTGGCCAGCGGGAATGGTGTCTTGTGTAATAAAGATAGCGAGCACTTAAAAACAGGTCTTTAAGCCACGCAGAGAGGTTTTTACTCTCACGGGGGGGGCGGAGATAGAGGAGCTATTAACCTGCCAGCGGATTCACAGGTTTAAGCCCTGTAGCGTCCACAGTGATAATCTAATCTGATTTCCTGTATAATAAAAATTGTGGAATTTCCCTGCCTTAATTCCTGCTTCGTGCTCGCCCCGTACGCCAGCGAGAGCACGCTTATTAGAGTGTCTGCTTGCGATTTCCGCACTTCCAGCGGCGGCAGCTCCCTCGGCAGTCGTGTGCGGGGCGGACAAGCCCTCCAGCCCCACCAGCGGCGAGGGAAGGAGCTGGGAATGGCTGGTTCCTGCCCCGGGCATCCCGGCGGAGGGTCCCGGGGCGGTGTGCGGGGTCCGGCTCCGCGGGGCCGCGCGGTGTCGCTGCGGGGCTGCGAGCGCCCCGCTCCGCACCCCCCTCACCACCGCGGAGAAGCCACTGCCGGGGAGGGTTTTACCCTCTGGAGGCGACAAACGCGAAGGGAACGTGAAGAGAATTCGCACGGTGCGGGTTTTTTTTTTAGAGCCAGGTTCTGCTCCCCGTTATTCCAGGAAATTCGGAAATCGCCTCTTTGTTTGCCACCTTGTCGGAAGCTTTTGATGTGATGTTTCTTCCAGTGGTGTAAGTTTAGCTCGAAAGTCCGTCCGCTCTTCAGTCTGGATCACCGGCGTAGTTATCGATCATCCCTGTGGTATTCTAAAGCATAACACAAGCTAATAACCTGATGAGGATGGGGAGCGCAGGTTTCCCACGCCTAGTCCATTCACTCCCAGAAGGTTTTTCCAGCTGTGAGTAGCAGTTAAACAAATGTCTAAAATGACGTGCCATGTTCCGGGTGCTGAGAATCGGGCTGCAGAGGGAGCTAGTCTCAAGGTAAAACTCTTCCTCCGTGCACCCTCTCCCTGGCAGTCCGTGTGATCCCTTCAGGTTGTTCTCAGCGTCACAGAGACAGGACTAGTGAAACTCCCGTTTTACCCGAATGGGTCTTGTGTTGCTCCACAGCAGGACTGTTTTCCAGGCCAAGTTTGAGGACAAGGCTGTTTGTCTGGGATTTTGTTAGAAAAGTGTGGGTGAAATAGCAGTTTGGAGTGACGAGCCAGTCAGACAGACGTGTTGGCTGAGTGCTGCAAATGTGAGCAGCACCACCACAGTGCAGGTCCAGAGGGTCTGGTGCAGCCTTAATTGCATTGGACAGTTGCTGCACAGATGGTTGGTGCTTGCAGAGTAAATATGATGCAGTCAGAACAACTCTGACTTGCGTGCTTGTACTTCTGCATGGAAATACAGCAGCTTGGAGGTCCAATAAGGACCACAGTGGCAAATTAGTTTAAGGATCATAGAGTCAGCGTGGCTCAGCCCTCTGGTGATCTCTGGGCAGCCTGGGTACAGCAGAGGTTCGCAGCTGTAAAGCCAGTTATAGTCAAAGTGCTCTCAGCACTCATGGTTTCTGCTTTGCCTCTTGCTTCTACAGCATGTTGGTAGCAACTTACTTTGTGTCCCTTAAGAATATGGCAGTCAGAAGCAATGCCTTTGATTTACTAGCTCTTCAAAAGCTAAGGAAATATGTAACAAAGCAAGCTGTCTCAGCTGGACAGCTCTCAAGCTACTCTCTTAGGAAAGGTGGTGGTGGCTGCCAGCTCCGTGTCCCAGTCTGGCTCTGCATTTTGGGGTCTGATCAAGCAGAAATCTGTGGAGGGCAAGAGTCTGTATCAGTTCCCAACCCATGGCAGGAGGTAGCACTTAGTTTTAATCTGGCTTTGGTTGCTTAACCCCGACTGTGTGTCTGTATGCAAAGTGTTTTAAATCTATGTGGATTTGGACTCCTCTTCACCATGGAAACACATAAAATGACAAGTGAGCAAAGGCTGATAATGCCAGCAATAGGGAATAAGATGCAAAGGTTTTTAGTCCCCCATGTCCTCAGCTTGGAGGATGCTGTTGCTGTTTGATGAGGTTTCTGTGGCCCATGTGAAGTGATTCAGTGTCGTAAGGTCCTGTTCCACCCCGCAGCCTTCACAAAGCAGTGCACTGGGAGGAGTGTCATGTCTTTATTTCTGAGGCATATTGAGCTGAGGGGATTTTTGTGGTCACACAGGTGGTCAGTGGCAGTGAGGAGAGTAGGTCTCTGTATCTTAACCCCAGCCTGGTGCTGTGGTTACCTCTCTGTGCTCCTCTCGTGGCTCTGCACAGGTGAGCACAGCTACAACACATGCTTGGGATTTCAAAATCTTCCTCCGTGGTTTTCCTGCATAAGCAAGCTGGTAGAGCCTCTTTTCCATTTTATCTCAGTCCCATGGCCAGGAAAACATTATTTTACTTGGTCCTTTTTAACCCACATTTAAACTTTTGCTTAAAAGGGTTGAAGAAATAGTCTATTTGTCACTAACATAATCTAGTTTTCTGTTTATATCGTTGAAAAACTATTGAAAACAAAGGTTTTAATGGAAAAGTATGACGTTTTAGGAACAGTTTGTTTCAGGCAGTGGTAATGTGTATATATGTGTGTGTGTGTGTGTGAATAGAACCCCAAATGCAAAGGGCACAAGGAGTCGAAACGGGAGTCCATCTGCATCACGTTTCTAAATTATTTTTAAATTTTAAACGGAACCCGTTTCTCGGCGCGCCCCAGGCTCTGGCTGGTGGGTAGGGTTTCAGTGAGGGGCTTCCCGGCATAGCCAGGAGCTCTCCGGGCCCCGGGAACCCTGTGCGCCTGGAGGAGGTGGAGAGCTGGCACTCAGACCGCTCCCACCCAGGATCCGCACCACGCACTGTACCGAAACAAAGCCTTCCAGCATCTGCGGCGGCAAAGTCACCAATTGCCATATGTCACCCTGCTCTGCATATGTTAAGTGCGCCCGACCAATCGCATTTGCACGTTCTCTGTGTGACTTGTTGTGCGGCACAATGAGCGCCCTGTTGTCGCCGGTGCCGATGCTCCGCAATCTGCTCGCCCGCGGTGCAGCGGGCAGCTCGCCGCGCCGCGCCGCATTTTGCCACAGGAGCGTGGCCCCGGCACGGCCGGATGCTTTGCAGTCTGTCGCTCCGGGAACGCGGGCCCTGCTGTCGCGTTGTACGCAGCCCGTGGGGCCACAAAGGAGCAGGCGGGATGCGGGCAGGGATGTGCTCTGCTCAGCTGCTGTCTCGGGGCTGCGTGTCTGGGATGCTCGGCGAGGATCGGTCTCGGAGCAGGAGCGGCGGGTGCCGGTGACAAGCTGTGCAGATTTAGTGGCCATAACTAATCATTCCCATTCCTTAACGAGTTTTGTTTGTGTTTGCTTCGTGCACAAGCAGCGCATCCCAGACTCTCCAACTCGGTCTGACACGCGCAAAGGGATGAGATGTTTCCTTGTGTTACTTGGAGCACTTCTTGCACAAACAGCTGATGCAGGTGGGGTAGAGTAGTGGCGCAATGCCTTCCCAAGAAACGGAGCTCACTGCAGGAGTTTCTTCAGAAAGTCTGGGTGTACCACCCTAGATGTCAAAGGCGTTTGCACTGTGAACTTCACTGAAACAAACCTTGGAGTGGCTCAACCATGCTGAGGGTTGCAGACTGAACTTCTGCTCAGAGGAGCCCCAGGAAAATAAATACGTGCTCCTGAAGGATTTGCATATCACAGAGACCTCCAGGATACAGTTAATGATACCAGAGCCACCTGTTCAGCAGGGAGAACATGATAAAATATCGAAATCCTGTGCTTTCAGATGTGTCACCAAAACCAGTAGCATCCATTTGGAGACTGTAGAATAATGTGTATATACATGGTACCTAGGCTAGGTCTGCGTACACTGTTTTATTTTAGGCATGGTGGGTGCTTGGTTCACAGGCTGCAATTCCTTATGGTAGCCTTTCTCAGTGCAGAGCAGTTGGCTCTCCTGCCTGCAGTGTCTTCTGACATACAACTTACACTAAGTCTTAAAAAAGCCCTGATTTAGCAGTGTAGTTGTATAACATTCACACATCTGTTTCCACTGATGGCTTTGAAGCCCAGTGAAATGGTTGAGACAGACGAAAAAAACCCAAACCAATGTGTCTGTAGAAATATGACTAATGCCCAGACCTGCCTGTACTTGTTAAAACGTGCTAGAATGACAATGTTAACATCTTGGCCAAACATCAGAAAATCACTGCTTCATCTGATGCTATTAACTGAGTTATTCAGTAAAGGCAGAGCTGGAAAAATAGTGATGCTTCCCTGGGCCTCAGGGTGGAGTGGCAGAGAGAGATCTCACACTCATGATTAAGAGATGCTAAGGAGAGTCTGGGCTCTTACACAACCTGCCCCACGCTGCTGCCACCCTGTCTTGAGTGGCCTGGTAGCAAGGAACCTGGAAAGCTTTCTGCATCCAACCAGTCAGTAGTTTGGAAGGTGTGTAACATGAGGCCCTTCCTGGATGGCTCTCCAGAAAGAGGCAAAATGACACTTTGTATTTTGCTTATAGGACTCTGTTTAGGGTGCATAAGAAATGCCCACGCTGATTCACCAGCCACCAAAAATGAGCTGCATAATCACTTTCAAATCTCCCACTGGGCTGAGGGTGGGATTTTTTTGAACGGGAATACAAATTCCCGTAAGATTTTGTGGTTTAATTAAATTATATTTCTGCAGCACTGACACCACCAGCAGGATCTGTCTCTTGGGTGTTTATCTTTTCCTGTTCAAAGGCACACCTTTGGGGGGAGGTGAAGGAATTGATCTTTGGGTTTGTGCCTCACAGTTCTCCCAAAATGCTGTGTGCTGCCTTTGGGTTACAGGCCCTGTCACGTCTGCCTTGCAGCAAGGCAGAACTCCCACCTGCCTGGCTGAGAGAGGGGGGGATCTGCTGGGCTGTGTTTGTGCTGAATCCTGCCTGGCCAAGTGTTATGCCCTGAGCAAAAAGTGACACAGAAGAGGGAATCTATGATAAAACCAGAGGTGCTTTGCACTGCAGCTTCACCTTTCCTGGAAATGGCTCCAGGAATAAAGGACAGTGCTTCAAACAGCGCTTGCCTTAGGCATGTACTTCATTATGTTCTTCATGCAAGGACACATGGAAATTCAGTTCAAAGAGAAAGGAAAACCATTTTGTAGTAACCGGAGATCTGATTATTTGGTAAGCACAAAAGCCTTTTGAGTAATAACTTTTCTGTGGAGAGTCAGATGGTTTCTATATGCTTACTAGTCTTAGTTTCTCTTGAACTGTGTAATTCAATTGAGGCGTCTCACTCAGCTTTTTAGGCATGTCATGCCAGTGTATCACAGCCCAGCTGTATTCCCAGACTGGCAAAGCTACCGAGCACCTCTTGCAGGGCCAGTATCTGCAGCATTCACCCTTGATCTTCTTTGAAGGAATACAAGGATAGTCTGAGGTCTCCAGGCTGGTCTTCTGTGATGACCTACCTTCAGCAGTAGTTGGAAGTAAAGCTGGAAGTAAATTGGGGCTTTAAATTTCTGTTTGTATTACTCCAGAGGTACATAAAGAGACAGAGGTCCAGGAGAGACAAGGCGTCTGTTATTTTATGTGCCATGGTTTCACATAGGCCAGGTGATAGAGAATTTGGATCAAAGCCTGGAGAGTGCATGGCTTACTGTATTGGCAGTGAAGAAATACAGATAAATAAGTAATTGACCTGAAATAGCAGTCAAGAAGTCAAGATGTTCTGATAACAGGTACAGTTTTCCGTCCTTTCAGCAGAGCTGAATGTTGAATTAATTTAGCAACTGAGAGGGACAGGGAGGATGCTGCTGGTGCAGAGGAGAGCTTTGGAAGAGAATCGAAAAGACTATGTATTGCATTTGCTTATACTAGTTGTTTCCTAAAAATACATATAGACTGAGGTAGTAGATACAAGCTGCTCCCAAGTACCAAACTGTGTTGCTGAACTAGACCACAGTGAGAAAGGGGAGAAGAACGAACAGGTATTTTTGTAGTAGTTGTTCAGGTGGATCAAATCTTTTCAACCTTGGTGCCTAATTTAGGTTGATGGATCTATTTGTACATTACATATTCAGACTGTGCATTAGAGAAGACTGAGAATTCCAAATATTTTACCAAATTCTGCTCACCTTGTTTTGAGGGCCCTACTCACTATTCTGTTAATTAGGCAGGAAGGGGTCACTCCAGCTCCAAGGGCACTTAGAAGGAGTTGCTGTGCAGTTATCCATGATGAATGCTGCAGCTGTTCTCCCTGAACACAGATCCAGAGAGTAGAAGGGAGACAACCTTCAAGATTTGCAGCCTATCGAAGGAAGGTCGGTGGCTGGCAGGAATATGGGAAGTGGAAAGAAAGGTGAGAAGTTTCTGTTAAAGATCGGTGACCGCCTCTGCCTACAGGTCACCAGGCGTCTTTAAATTGGTAGTTCTTTTCTCTTCTGCTAATTAGTAGGGGCTACAGTGGAAGTGCATATTTTGTCAGCTTAAATTTAGTTAGTTGAGAAGGTAGACTGTGCCTTTTAGGTATTCTTTTTAGGGTAAACTCTTCTTATTAGGCATGACTTATTATCTTGGGATCCATCGCTCACTCACTTGAAATTGTGGCAAAGTTCTTGTATCCCGGCTGGGATCACAAGTGTGTCCAGAAAAGCCTATTGCTTTCCAGGATATCCTAGCACTGAAGGCACACATAAACAGAGCACGCTGAACAGATGGGTCATGATTTGTTTGTATTATCTATAAGTCCTATATATCTCTATGTTTCTTATTTATCTTTATATATATTTATTAATTCAAAGACCATTTACAATGATTCCCTTTATTTAAGCAGCCTTTAGATTCTATCTGCTTGTTTGTGCCTCCAGGAAAATCAATCTGTGTAGGGTACTGAGCACAACTGTAATAAAGGAGAAAGAAATAAAACAGACAGTGAAATACGATGTGTTCTCTCCAGAAGGGAAAGTAGAAGCCTCAAGCCAAAGTCCAAAGGTTACATATCATGGTAATGGTCTTATCTAACCTGGTTATACCTGGTACTTGCAGGTAAACGGATTGAGACATGCTGCAGTCTTGAAATGACTCCAGCAAGGCCTCATGAGACTCTCTGCCACCCCATGCTCCATGTAAGATTGCACTGTAGCAGCACACACCAGGATCCTTCAAGTCAGAGCTGTTGTCTTACACCATATCCTTTTCCTGGGCAACCCCAAATATTTGGGCCTCTTCAGTGGGAGGTCTGAGGAGAAAATCTGGAACACGCAGAAGCCTCCTGGGGTCCTGGCTGAGAAGCTTTGTCAGGTGTTCAGATCACGAAGTGATCCTGCATATAAGCACCAAACCCAACTTTGTTATGATATGGAGACATAAATGCAGTTATTGTAGGGATTGATACAATCTCGAAATGAAAGTGTATAAGAACGAATATTTCTTTTAAAGAAATTTGGGGTTATTTCTTAGTCCAACTTTCAAATGTTTTTGTTCACTTGCTGGCAGAGAAATTTCTACTCTTTTGCCTCTTGCCATGGCCTCCCTCTGCCTGGCATTCCCTGTATGATATGGGGCTGTGCACACTCTCAGCACTGAAGCTGTTTCCCAGTTTTAGCAGAGCTGAGCACACATACCTGGAGCCTGGAATTCCAGCATCTCATCAGGTACTTTTCTAGTGGCTGAACAGCATCTTGGTGTTTAACCTTTGAACAAAAAGCTGAAATATTATACAGAATTCCTCTTTCTCTATTTGTTACAGAAACTGGACGCTCCCCGCCCCCCATTGCCTGTTATTTGGGTACTATGAAGGTAACAAACCATCCACACTGCACAATTTTTTTTTTAATTATGCAGGTATCAGTGTCCATAGATCTCCTCTGTAATCGTGACCATCTCTTACGCATAAATACTTGTCTGTCTTGTCGACAGGCAGCCAAAAACGAGCTCCAGGTGACGTGTTGTTTTTTTCGGCCCTGAACGTGTGTTTGGAGAGCTGTTGGGCTCACCACTTCCCTGTCCCCCCCCCGTTTTGCAGTCACAAGCACATCACCACACGCTCCTGGTAATGAAGAGCTGCTTGCTGGAGCTGACAGACCACTCTCTCCGTGACTTTTATCTCCCTGCTCTCCCCCACCTCCTATCTACCTCCTTCCCAGGGAACCTGTGGGCAGCCCTGATCTTGAACTCTCCACCCCCTCCCAGATCTTTCTTGTCTGTAAATCTGTCTACTGCTGCATCCACAGCTTTCCCATGCACAGACACACCCAAGGAAGTCTAATTTGTGCAGAAACTTCTGACGCTGGCAGTGGTCATTCACAGCTATCTAGCCACTTGAACACACAGAGCTCTTCACCTGTTTTTTCAGTATTTCAGGTATTATCTGATGTTCTTCTTCCCTTCCAACACTCAGTGGTTCCCTACCAGGTTATTGGCCATATTCATATTAATTAATTATAATGAGCACCCTGTACTCTTTCCTCCGGCTGGTCCGTTGGGTTCGTTTCTCTTTCTTTGATACTTTTCCAGCTGCCTCCAGCTGACCAACACTGACTTTTACTCTGCTTTTTAATGTGTCTGACCAGAAGTAGTGGAAAATCCTTCTCTTCCGCAGTTCTCTGAAGCAGCCTTTACCCCATCTCCTGCTTCATCGGCTTCATCTTCAGATCATGGCTAATCCCCATGGCTAATGCTTCCTTTCTGTTGGTATTCAGGTACCTTCAAGCTAACCTCATTCACTGTGCTTCTACTTATTCCCTTGGTGCTACAGTTTACAGGGGTAGAGAGTTCTCACCTTCTTCCCAGCTGAGAAACCACACTGGCCTAGAGCACGGAGAGAGACTGTCTGACCACCCCTGGCTGCCCTCTGTGTCTCCTCTCAGTGGCTCCTCAGTCCTTGGCCTTGCTCTTTCTTTTTCAGAGTTGCTATTACCTTTGTACCACTTCCAGCACCGACGTTCTTAATGGGAAGATGTTTTGTTTGCATGGAAAAAAATGCTAAGCTGATGCCAGAGTTATGTCTGAGTGCTCTGTATGCCCTGCAGTGCCTCACCCGGAGCGAAGAGGAATTGTGGAACCTGGTGATGCTGCTCTCAAGCAATAGCCTTTCAGAGAAGCAGGCAGTTGCAGAGAAGGATTCTGCAAAAACGCAGGGGCATGTGGGGCGGGGGACAGGCTCAGATCTCAAGACAGCCCCTGCTTTCATGTATTAGTTCACTGCTCACATGATACTCTGTCCTGTTGTTATCTGGGAGATGTGTGAAAGTGGACAGGAAAGCCAAGAAGTTTGGAGTTTGCTTGTTACTGCACCACATCTACCTGTTCCTTCGTGCTTATCCAGAGCCTATCGCTGGCGAGTCTTGGGGCACCTCCCAAATATTACTCATCACCACCTCCCTCAAAACAGGAGATCATTGGAGGAGATAGGGAGCTCAAACCCTGCTGAGAGCAGTGTTCCGGCTCCCACATTACTGCTGGAAACTCTGGAGGTGAACTGCACTGTTGAGTTTCCACTGATCGTGGTGTTTTGATGATAAAGCTTAGATGAACCTGTATTAAAAATATAATCATAGTAAAACCAATACATCTATTTTATAATGAAACCATAAGACTTTCTGTGCTGTGAAACGGTGTGATATGTGGTTGAATCTAGTACTTCATTGCCTGAGTTTGTCATATGTGGGTTCAGGTTAAAACTAAAGGAAAGGCCAAACATTAAGACACAGACAATCCCCCCTCCATCCCCTTCAACTAATGTAGAACTGTGTCAAAAAGGAGATGTTCTTACTGGGTACTGAACAGAATGGTTATAAACTGCATGCTGTTCTTTTACATTTTGCCAAGTGTAATGCTCACTAGTTCAACATCACAGGTGAAAGGGTAAGAAAAGACAAGTATATTTGAAAAAAAATTAAATCTCTGATAACACTGCAGAGAACATCTGATCTAAGCAGAAAGGAATTTTTAAAAGTCTGGAAAAAACACTTATTCTTTGGGTTCTGCCAACAGAGAAAAAATGGAGAAGTATCTTTAAATATGGCTAATAAACTTACATGCTTGGGGCAGGAAAAAAAGAACCAGTTTGTAGTTTGTTAACCCCCTGGCAAAGTCAGCTGCACATACAGCTCAGTGCTGTGTTCGAACAGAGAGTGAGTCTGAAAGCTGCTGCCATGCTCTGTGCTGGAGCTCCAGAAAGCAGAGCATTGCAAGGTAAGGACGAGCTGTGAGCTAATTGTCTCATTGAACTGTATAAGGAAGAGGAATGAAAAGGGACATATACATATTAATCACAGCTCCTGCACCTTTTGCTCTGATGGCCCCAAACACAACCCATAGTGAGGTGTTGTCTTTACCAGAGTTAGGGAATGGCTATAATGCTGAAGGCTCCAACATTCTTCCATGTGTGTGGACATCTCTCAAAGCTGCTAACGATATTTGGAAGCAGATTTATGAGAAAAGCAATCAGGTTTTGGCTTTCTGCTCCAGTTTAATAACACCAGGGTTACCCATTTGTGCTCTTCGCTCTAGGATAGAGCAAGTGGCATGGAAAGCAATACTTCTGAAATTCATCCATTTCCAATGGACTCTGTGCATGCACCCAAACACACATATCTATGGAAAGAAGGTGACTCGAGAAATCACCAGTGCTGGATAAATTGAGACCAGTCACTTGCACTCACATGTCTTTGCTCAGCTGATTGTTTCAGATACTCTTCTGCCTATTGCTCGTGGTGCTCTTTCTCCCTCTTTTCCACTTGAAACTAAGCTGACAGCTCTTCATGTCAGGACAGGGTGCTTTGCTGCTGAACGGAGGCCTACAGCAACCCTCTCCCCTTAAGCTTAAAGAGTGTATGTCCCAAACTAGAAAGGGCTAATAAGCAGCAATACAGGAGGGAAAAAAAAACCACAAAAAAAACCAAACCAAGAAACAAAAAAGAAGCGGCAATTATATTTACAGACTGGTGAATATTTGTTTTATTGCTGGTTTTTTTCTTAGTTTGAGTTCTCCCTCCTTCCTTCTGATGGACTTTTTGGTGGTGGTGGTCTTCAAATGATCCTTTTCCTCCCTTCTTCCTATTTTGTCCTGTTCACAGCTTTTGATTTTCTTTGAAAAGCAATACCCTACCACTCACTTTCTCACAGTCACTCGCACTCTGGGTTTCTACAATTTTCCTTTTCCTTCCCCTCCTAGTACAGTCTTTCCACCCGCTCCCTCCTGCCGTTCCCACCTTCACCAGCTTTCTCCAGTGTCTCCAGCAGGGCCCTGGCTCGCGCAAAACATCCGCAATCCTCAAACATTTTCCAACCATTAACCCGTTCAGCGTCCCACCTCTCTACAAGGCAGGTAATTATTTATGACCATTGCTAAGCTGCCCCTCTTTGGGGTAACGGCTTGTTCAGCTGTTTCTGCTCCAAGGGCCCCAGACAACAATAGCGAGGCTGCGGAAGGTCAGGGTTGGGATAAACAGCTAGAGCTGTATGGGGGAACTACAGACATCTGCTAACACACTGCTCAGCTCTGAACCAGCCTTTCACCCCGGGGGTTTGTGAGCATTAAAATGTGTTCTGGATTTGTGGTGTCCAGTAGGCTGCATCTCAAAAATAAAATCCCCAGCGAAGTCCACGGGCCGCACGGAGCTCGTTATTCTGTGCTCCGTGAAATGGCACGGAGTGACTGGTGTGTCTTCTTTGTTCCCTGCCCGTGCTCCACCAGGGAGAGGCTGCGGCTCCTGCTGAACGCAGCTCGTTAATGAACTAACGCTGTGACGCTGCACGGGGACTCCCAACCTGAGATGCTGCGTGACGTTCTTCCCAAAGGTGGGAGATTCATGGTTTTCACCGAAATTAATTAAGGAGCAGAACCTTAATTAAGAAGCAGGTTGCTTCTGGAACTGCTAACCCACTTCAAAGGGGCTGAAGCCGTATACTTAATGGGGAACGAAGAGGAGAAAACAGGGTCAAAACAGAGCGTATCTGTGCGTTGTTCTCAACCCATTCATCTTGCACATGGGGGGTGCTCTGCTGGCATTTTAAAAATGGCAGTGCAACATCTGCCACCCAAAAGGAGAATTGGGGAGTATGGGAGGGGCATGTGATTTATTCAAAAGTCACTGTTCCCCTTTTGAAGCAGAGATGAGCCAGATGTACCTTTTATTTTTGTTGGTTTTTTTTTCTCTGCCAAGTCCTGGTCATTTTCCCATTGATTTCGGATGATCCAGGATAACCCTTTTATTCTCTTTTTCTATTTTTTCTCCCTAGCTAGGTGGTTACACTTCGTCAATGCAGGAGGCAATTTGCTCCCGTTTCATCCTCTCATTACATACCAGGTACAGCTGCTAGCTGAGGGGCAAGTGGCTTAAGAAAAACAGGAAATCAGTCTCTTGAAAACGTGTCACATTTTTGCGACCTCAGTTCGCACTGTCCTGGAAGAAACATCCCAACTTGAGATAACTACTATGCTCCTCACTCACATGTAGTTGCCAAGTTAGCCATGTATTTGGTACTGTTTATTATGAAAGATTTTGAATAGGTCATTCCTGTTTCTGGGATAAAGGGGCATGGGTGGCTCTTGCCGTGGTAACTGTGCAGTCTGACTGCTGTTTCAAAACCACCAACTCGTTAGGAAGGCACAAAAGCTGGGGGTGGACTCATTGTTGAACAGAGGTTCCTGCTGTGCCAGCCTCGAGTGCCCACAGGTTTTTATAAATCCCCCTAGATGTCCTTTTTACCTTCAGGTGTTGCTGCAAGTCCAGCCTTGTGGCGTTTTGGAAAATGGTTTTGAAAATTAAACCCAACATTAAAAAGAGATCGATGTAAGGGATTAAGATAAATGCACAAAACACTTTCATTGTCTTTATTTTCAATCGATACTGTATGAATACAAAGGTTCTAGAAAGCTACAAAAATTCTACCACTTTATCAAGAAGGCATCAAAATGTGTCACTTTGCAAAGACATGAAAACACCTGCAGTAACCGACACAAAAATAGCATTTTTAGAGTGATGAAATAATTGCACTTAACTGTCATGGATATTAAAGTTATCACACATATGTACCGCGAAAGCTAGAATACATTTTTTTTTTTTTTACAAAGCACTTTATAAAAAAATTCTCTGCACACAAAACCTATAATTTTCATATTACTATCATACTAAAGATAAATTCACTTTAAAGCCAACACTTAAAACATTTTAAACAAAAAAAAAGGTACCAGTACCTACACACAGACAATAACAAATACAAGAATACTGTACTGCCAAGAGGTTTGACTGAAACTCCTTTTGAAAGCTTCTGCAAATATGTTAAGAAAACATTGGAGAACATTCAGTTTTTTCCAAGAGCCTTCCCTCACTGTCTAACCTAGAGGTACTTTATCATCAAAAGGCGAGTTCTACATCAAAAGTTACCAGCAGCAGTACAATATTAAAGTAACCACTGACCATATATGAATATGCTTAAGTCACAAACCCATTTTATACACATTACACAAATAAACATAAAGTGAGAATTCCATTAAGTCATTTACAAATGTGAACAAATGCACATGGCAAAAAAACCCCAAAACAAAACAAAAACCCAACCTGTTTTACATAAAATGTACTGAAGAATTAAAGGCTATTCAGGTTTTCAATGTTATAAAATTCTTTTGTCTTTTTTTATTTTTTTCAGGCACATATTGTATTTTTTGTCTGCAGTCATGAGCCTGAATCAGAGGCCCATAAAACAAAACAAAGCAAAACAAAAACACGTATTCTGTAAGGAGGTAACAGGGATCCATCTCCTTTTAGTCAACTGAGTGCATTTAAGATTAAATTTACACACTAAAACTAATAACATGATCTCAGCAAGAATGACCTGAAAAGTTAAAAGATGAAGATGTCCGAAGTGTTTCTTGTACTTTGACTTATCCAGCCTCAATCTTTTTTTTTAGGGGGCTAAACACCTTGTCACGAAAGATAAGAGGTGGGGAAAGAGATCATCCTGAGAGAAGTACAAAACTGGACACTATTACACACACCTGCTTGTGGGACAGGCACGTGTATCCGTATGGGTCAAGGGAAGGGGTTCCTCAGTACGACGGACTGAGCGCTCCAGGAAAACTCCAAGGGGAACTTGCCTCAGCGAGCGAGCATTTCCCCAGGACTCGCAGTGGGAAAATAAATAGATATGGATTAGTACGTCAAATGTCGTATCTGCCTCGACGTGGCCAGTTACATTCAACGTTAATGTACACCCTTCATTATTATCTCCAATAGCCTGCCCCGTGGAGGTCTGACGGAAGGAGCTCCTGCCAAACCTCCCGAGCCGGAGCCGCGGCGCAAAGGGACAGTGAGAAACAGGCATTAGATCTGCGACTCCTTCGAAATAGTGGTGCAGTACCTAAATAAAATCGGTCTGGAATTCAAGTAAGCGAAACGACGTTTGTTAGTAGTAATTTTTGACAGCCCCAGATGGTACCGTTGTTCTTGTTTTAATGAGACAGAGGTGTAGTTTGTCACAAAGAGGGACTTGCTGCAACGTTTGGCAGTCCCTGAAAATGTTTTACTCCGCTTGGGGGGGGAAAGTGTCTTTTCACCCTACCTCAGTCTCATTAAGTTCAACAGGATTATACTTGTCTTATAGAGGTAAGTGAGATTTAGACCTTGAAGGAATAACAAAAATAATATTTTAGAGAAAGGGAACTTGAATTATCACAATATTTACCACACAGTGTCACAATATTTCTCTCTATAAAAAGTTAATCTTAGTTTTCATCAAATACTTTAAAAATCAAGTTAAAATTGTATTCACAACTATATAATCCCTCTGACAGCTTTTGGTTTTGCTGATATTTGTTCTTTCTAACATTGTTTTCTTAAAATCTTCCTCCTCTTCCCACCAGTTTTAGTTGTAGTGTACAGTATGGCCCCCGTTCACAGAAGGTATCAAATACAGACTCGTCATTAAGAGGAGCTAATTTTTTTTCTTTTTTTTTCCAAGACATCATCTGGGAGATAAAACGAAACAACCCTGTGTTTTGAATCGTGCTGGCCAGAGTTTCTCTAACAGCACCTTCATCCACAACGCTCGCACTCAACGCTTCAATGCTTGAGGACACACAATTGCATTTGCCCTATAGCTATTCTCAGTTCTCCATTTTCATCCTGTTTGATGCACCTGACTTTCAGTATGCACAACTTTGTAAATAAAATCTTCTGTCTAAACAAAGAATCTTCACAGATACCCGAATGTTATTAGAGGAGATCACTGAAGTCATGTTTGTCCACTGAAATTCTGCAGTACGTGGATCTCTCACTATGCAGACGCGTGACTGGATGAAGAGCATATAAATGTGAATATTTTCATTTTTATATCACAGACAAATCAGTTGCTGGTTCACAATGCTGTCAGCAATGGCAAACAGTAGATTATTCTTCAGCAGGCTGATCATTAGCAAAATCACTTCGCTATGAATGGTGCTCTTTTGTGAATGGAGGCCTGTAGATTCAACTTATTCCAATAAACCAAAGGCATTACGGTGATAACTAAATATTTTTGGTCTCTCTACAAATTGTCATTATTATGGCAGCACTTTTCTAAGCTGGAATTTCAAACCAAAGGCACTTTCATGCTAGAGTGCAGAAGAGTCACAATTAATTATTTGGTCATGAAATTTAAAAAGGCAGCATTTATTAATACAATTCACTTTTCACGGAGAACTAAGAATCTGTAACCTTTCCTTTTGGTATAGGCATTTAACTGCGTAGCAATGGGACTGACTTATACAGATGGTTTATTTAGACCAAGCAGTCAAAGAGCGTTTCTGTGGGAAAAAATACAGATATTTTAAAAATGGAACCAATTCATAAAACAATATATAAAATTTATGTTAAGAGGCTAAAGGTACTTCTAATGTAATGCTAAGGCACTGCATATTGTAATGCTTTGGCAGCTCTCAATTAAAAGGTTCCTACAAAAAGTAACAGTAACAAGATAAGTACTTCCAGCTTACAAAAGAGCTCACAGTTTACAGGCAGCCTGTTGGACTACACACCCCACACTCAACAATTGAAGGATTAAGGCTTTTAAGAATTAACATATACAGGGTATGGATCATTTACAGAAGTGTAAAGAAAAGACGAGGGAAGTAGTTTCCCTAATATTACATATGTGAACACCAATAAACACTGTGACTGTTTATACCCTATAGTTATGGCATATGTAGTGTGCCAGATTGTATTAAAAAAACCTGTACCTGGTTTTGCAAATTGACTTACATGCTTTATATGCCTTAAAGAGTTTGCTTGTTATTAAACAACAAAAAAAATTAAAAAAATAAAAATCACCAAACCCACAATTCAAACCCTAAATAAAAGACAACTTTAGAACAAAAAAAAAAACCAACCAAGTAGTTTTTGACTTGTAACACCAAGTGCTTAGAATAAAGGGCTACCGTTAGGCTGTTACAATGCAGTGCTTTTCCTGATGTGACTGTTAGTGTTAAAAATGAGCATTAAAAGAGACCTTACCATGGACACATTTCTCTGTTCAGTTCGCAGAATATAAACTGAAAGGTCATCAGCCCTAATATCCACAAGCAGGTAACAGCTAGACCTCCCAGCACTCGTGCACCCGGCAGAGTCAGATCGGGGGCAGGCTGAGGAATTAAAGCAGCTGCCCTTCCCCTCGGTGCTGTTCCCATCGCCCTCTAACCCGAGACCTCACCGGTGCTAAGCATGAGCCCGCTCTGATGCAGATAGACAGCGACCCACTGCCTTGTCTGGGCTCTCTTCTAGTCTGGGTAATTTGACAATGGGCAGTTCTAATAGAAAATACTACGCAGGAATATAATTTTTTAAAAAAAAACCTTTCTTTTTTGAAGACTACAGCACCGTGACCGGGAGGAAATTCTACACTTAAGTGGTGCGTGGGCAAGTATCGTTAAAGGGTAGGGGGGAGGGACCTGCTAAATATTAACTTCTTTGATTCAGGACTGCAAAAGACCTTCCCAAGAACCCTCTTTGCTGATACCTCATGGCTGATCTCTAAGGTGGCTTGTGCTTGGTCGGGCAGCCCTCAGCCTTTCAGACAAAGGTTTCACATGAGAACCCGCCGCTGGCCCAGCGCCTGCCCAAACCACTGCTGGGCTGCAGAGGGAGAAAAGGAGCTGAGCCACACTCCCTGATGTGACCAGGAGAATGAGCCCGCTGCTCTCACATGTGCGTCCTTCAGACAATCACTCACACCCACATCCATGGTTCGAATCCTTACAGGATTAAAATACCTCCAGCTGTACTTCGCTTCCTGGAGTCTTCCCTGAATAAATGAGAAGGATGAATGCTACCACATCTGGATGCAAAAGGAAGGACAGCAGACCCCACGTGGTACGTACATGTTTGTTCTGCAGGAGGTCTCTGCCAGTCAGACCTGGCCAGACAACTGGGAGAGGTGTAAGAGCACCATGACTGAGAGGAAGAGGAGACAAATAAATCCCCACTTTCCAATCTTCTTTGCCTGATGTTGGTTGTGATTTTCTAGCATCTCATAGATATTAAAGCTGTTGATCCTTTCAGCGTTGTACATATTCTTCTTTCAAACACCTTAGTGTTTTGCTTTCTGTTTAGGAATTACTCATGCTGTTGCAATGTCAGCTGTTTCCATTCCTCTGTTATTTTCAGAGTTGCAGGTTTTTTGCTCAACTTATTAGAAAACATAGTTGTCCATATAAAATATAACTGCACACAAAAGACTACATATAATGCAAGTCTAAATCTTCAGTATTTACCTACTTATTGCAAAATGAGACATCTTTTTTCATTAAATAATCAAATTTTCATATTAGTACAATACAACTTTATACTCTTTTAAAATACACTAGATATGTTAGGGGTAAGGGATGATGTTTTCTTTCTCTGCAATACCTGTTTGAAAGTTTAATGGATTAGAAGATTAGTTTTAGTGTTGAGAAAAAAATACAAAATTTGCCTAATTTTAGGACCTGTCTGTTTCTATCAGGCATTTCTTAAGGCTATATTTTTCATTTGGTTTCAAACAGAAAAATGTTTCATTTTAAAAAATAATTTAGTGAATTACATTCGTCCATATCTTCCACCCTAATTAGTTACAAAGATAATTCTATAAAGATTATTAACTTTGTGTACTCATTTACAGTTATAGCTAAAGATTCATTTCGATTTCACTTGCATTGTAAAACAAGTATTTCATGTTGGAAAAAAACCCAAAATAAATTCTTATAAACGCTGTCAGTTTTTCCCCATGGCAAATGCTCTGTCATACATTTTTCTATCAGAATTAAAAATAAGCCTCCACAGACAGAGGCATTAGGTTCTTAAATACAGTCTTCCCAAAGAACTGTGGTTTACAAATTTGAAGAACACTTAGTTTTAGAAATAATTTTTACAACTGTACCAGAATTTCACAGCTACAATTATATATGAACACATTAAAAATGACTTCACTCCAACAGGATTTAGAAAAATGCGGGTGAAAGTTGGGCCAGAGGCACTGCCACTTAGTGTTGAGGTTTACAGTCTGTGTTTTGATAAAGAAGTGAAATGAAGTGTATATATAAATAACTGCTCAGTCCTTTACAAGCCGGTAGATGTGATGCTGTGCTCCGTGTTCGCTGTTCGACACTTCGAATACGCAAGCCATGCAGAGCAGGGTTTCTTGTGTATCCCTGTTTGTTACCACCTGTTGGGGGGCGGGAGGAAGAGGTACACGGCGCATTACACACTTGGAAACACCAGGGCTGAAACAAGAAGTGCCCCTCATCCCCTTGTGTTCGCTTGCCAAGGGGACCTGGGCACGGGTGGTCCTGCCCGAGGTGCCACCACAAAGCCGCACTGAAAGCAAGCTGGGTGACTGATGAAACCTGATTAAAGGCCACTACACAGACCATTCCTTGTGCTTTTGATCACCTGTTGGGCGTTTACTGCCTGTTCTCCCCACCCAAGAACTAATTAACCCCACTGACATTTGCAGTATGGTAACCGAGTCTCAGAAAGAACACCTGGGATGCTTCAAAGTTCCTGCCTCAGGCTCCCTACAGACACCAGACTTGTATGGAAAAGAAAGAGAGAAGTAAGCTGAATCTGTGGAAAATAACAAAGATGTTTGCTCATGCTCACAGCCAGCTGAGCCTTTTCATCCTTACCGTCTACGGTGCCCGATTCCAAGAGCATTATTCTGAAGGTCAGTGGGATGGTTTGTCTAGTAAGCAACATGACTAAGGGATCTGGAAACTGGTTCTCAACATTACAAGCTAAGCAAGACATGCAAGGCCTGAGAGCATTTTAGAAATGGAAAAATAAAATGTGAGTCCATACCAATAAAATTGTAAAGTTTTCCAACACGCTGTTCATCATGTATTTCTCTGGTAAATGCTTCAGCTTGTGTATGAAGTTGATCATATATTCACACATCGGAGAGCGATTTATCCTGTACACGAATCGGCCGTTCTCAAACCTTGCATATTCAGTCTAGGGAAAAAAAAAATGAAAGAGCGTTCAGAATGTGATAATTCCGAAACAGCAAAGAAGCGACCACCAAATCTGTTTTTTCCTTTCTTTGTGTAGCCAGAAAAAAGAGAAAGTGGCTCAGACACACACACGCCTACTTGCTGACTCCCTGCCTGAGCTACGCGGTGCCTTGCTAAAAATTCAAGGGCCCTTAATTATTAAAAACTGCAATATCCCTGCTTGTTCTCTAACCTGTGAATTGGCAAACTGAGCAGATGAGGATTACAGAACGGAAAGTCCAAGTTGAGTAAAAATGAACGAAGCGGAAAACTTTGTGGTAAGATGACTTTACAGGAGTTTTGAGGCAACTGCCTGCAAAGCGAACAGCAAAAGTAAGCTCATATATTTAAAGTATACACATACAATCATTGATATATGATTGCACGATTTAGTAAGCAATTTATGAACTACAGAATGATGCAAGACTACAGCTGGAAGGAAAGCAGACTGACTTAGGTTGCAGGGACTCCCAAAGGGCTGAAGGAGGGTAAGGCTGTGATTCATGGATTCAGCTGCCCAGCTACCAATTGCTCAGATGAGCTATCAGTGGCTTGTGGGGATTTCTGGCTTTCTCTTAGCTTGGAATAATGGAAGTGATTAAAACCCTTTTTATGGTCACCATGGCTAGAAGACATATTGCGTATAAGAAGGACGTGAACAGTGACCAGGACACCTGTAAAGGCTCAGCCTGCAGCTCTAGGCTGAAATTCCCATACAAAAACTGTATTGCAGGTAACAGATGTGGCTGTGGGGCTTAGTACCCAGCTGCAGTATCACTGTGCAGGGAACCAACTAGTGACCTGACCGTGCCATATCTGTGCTCAAAAAAGGTAAAAAAGAAATAAAGGCACTTGCATGTTAAGAGAATATGTATCCTGGTATTCAAAACCTGCTGGTGACTAGGGAAACCCGGCCCTTCTGTGCACAGAGTAGGGTAAAATAGCATGGGTTGAGATGAGACAGAGCACACCACCCATGGCTTTAAAATGTTTAAAAAGTCTCGATGAGGGAGGGTAGCTTGTCACTGAGGTACGGTTCCAGACAGGCTATGTGGCTGGCCAAGTGTTTGGAAATGGAAGAAAAAGCATTTTTGCTTCAGCTCTTGTGTGCCAGGAGATGGAGGAGGAGGCACTGCTGTCTGCTGCAGGTTCCCCGCAGGACCGTGGCACAGGCAGGGTGGAGCGGGGCCTCCAAGGGACTGTAAGTATCACCAATCACACATGGGTTTAAAATGAACCCAAGCACTGCTGGGAAGGAAAATATTCTTTCAGGAAGGATTAGAGGAAGGAAAAGCCAGATAAGAACAAGTAAAGGCAAGCAAGAGAAAAGCCTAAGTAAAATAAAAAGGAATCAGAGCACCACCCCACACATCCCATCGCAACACCCACCTCTACTTTTTCTACTACTTGCTTTCCAAATGAGCAGACTTTGGTGGAACAGGTGATTGTCATGTTTTCTGAGCTCTCGTACTGACTAGTGACTCCGTAAAATGCTCCTGTATCGTCCTGGATGTTGCAGTTTAAGTCAGCCTGTTGGGAGAAAGGGATAGATGGTGAGGATTTTATTTTTCATTTCACAGTGTCGGTAGCATAAGCTGTCGTTAGTTCACCGTTCTTTTCAGAAATAAGGGGGGCAGTTTTATGGGGACCGGTGACAGTGGAAAAAGTCTGTCAGGGAAAGCACCTGCCTAAGTGTTGCAGCAAAATCTTAGGAATGCAGCAATTTATTCAAACTTCAAACAATAAAACACGACCCAGTATTTCTGTGGCCTACAGGTGATGTTCTTGTCTGCCAGACAGCTGAGGAAGTCCCTGGAGCAAAGGAATGATCCTCTGCAAGGAGCCTGGCTCCAGAGCCAACCTGCCTTGCGGTCTCAAATTCGACCGAGCCACCCACTCCGGAGCACCAAGAGCTCACTTTCTCCTTTTCCTTTCTTAAAGCAATGAAATCCTCGTGGCAAAGGGAGGCAGCTGCACAGCACAGGATCGATCCCCGATAAGGCTGCCGCGCCATATGGCGTTGATTCAGCAAAACGCTTGACTTCGGGGAGCCGTGTGACGCGTGAGCCGTGCCTGCCGGTGGCCCCGGTGAACGCTGCCAGCAGCGTTTGCTCTCTCCTGGCATCGCTCTTTGCTACCCAGCACGGCAGACTGAGACCTGCAGGATCAAGCGAGGAACAGCGCTCTACCTTTAATTATTTACACCCAAAGCCGAGTCCCGTGCGCGGCAGGATTAATTTGGCTCCAAAGCGAGCACACGGGTCACCTGCCGAATGCGGTGCCCAGGTTCTGCCACCGCGCTCTTTGGCATCACCAAGCCATTGGCAAAAGCCCTCGACTTAAAAGCGGGCTACTGTGGATGCAGGCAGAGTCCAGGGATGGGCACAGCTGGATTTGTTGATTCAGGCATTAGCTCTCCTGACATCTTTGGTGCCCAAGGAGAGAGCGGGCAGGGTTTTCTTTTTATGTGGAAAGAGATGATCGGTTGCTGCAGTGTGACAGCTAAGAACTGCAAGAATTTTTAACTTACTCCAAGGGAAATGAGCTTCTGCAACTGTTTCGCTTGCAAGTCTTGCTCTGGTTGTTTTATTGCTAATATAGATACAGAACACAAGATACTTGACAGATACCTTTGTGCTTGCCTTGAGACTTTTTTTAAAAAACAGTTTACAGGCATGTTTATGTGTGCCCCATCCCTGGAAGTGTTCAAGACCAGGCTGGATGGGGCTTTGAGCAACCTGGTCTAGTGGAAGGTGTCCCTGCGCACGGCAGGGGGATTGGAACGAGGTGATCTCTAAGGTTTCTTCTGACCCAAACCATTCTGTGATTCTCGTGCGGAGCATTCACCACAATTCAGGTCATTTGTGACTGCTATTTAATTTTTAACTCAGCAACAACTCATTAATTCTCCTCAGTGTCTGCAGCCCTTATTTTTGGTACAGCGTTCTGAGGCAATATGCTGATAACAGCACATAGTGGGGTAGTTTGTGGTACAGAGAAGGCACAGGTCTAAGATTACTTGGGGCTGGCTTTGTAAATGAATCAGTGGAGCAGTCTCCTGAGGTTTACACACAGTAACACAAACAGCCCTATAATCATGTATTTTGCATAACAGAAAGAAATCCTATCCCTGCTACACCTTGTTTCTTGCACCTGCTTTGCGTGAGGTCAGCAGTTAATGTTTCATGTGCATCCAAAGCAGTGTTTTCGCAGTGACTGTAAGAAATTGTTCTGAGCTGGTAGTAAATAAACAATTTGCCATCACAGCTGGCTTGCAATGGAAACATGACAAACATCTAAACACGACAAAGTGTAGCATCCCTCAGCCATGCCACAACTGCTCCACCAGAATTTCTGAAGAATAGGGATTTCTGCTACAACAACTGCTCTGTTGTAATTAATAATAATAATAATAATAATAATAATAGTAATCTCTTAAAATGGGGTTATTCCTGCTGCTACCACAATTACAGTTTTACTAGCAAAACTTTTTTTCCTTTCAGAGAGGAGCAAAATATTTAAGAAATCATAACTGAACCACTCCTCACAATTCCACATTGTCGAACAAGTCAACCTTACATTTCAAGCTGCAATGACAACTGTTTAAAGTTAAAAACAAATAACTTTTCATCTGTTGCCTTCTGATTTTGAAGCACACTGGAAAAAAAACAAACTGTTGTATTTACATGCTGACATTTAACCTGGAAAAGTAACATATGTGGCCATCTGGTGCCCTGTTGTTCACTCCCACAGCTCTTCCAGCTCTTGCTGAAATCACCAGGAGGTCTCTGTACACAAAACATACAGGCTAGGGCCCTGATGTCTGAATGAAGAACACTTGAAATTATCACTCAGTTGTAATTATTTACTCTTATGCAATCACAACATTGTTGCAAAAGTCCCACGATGACCATAGAGATGTGAATTATCTGTATTTATTTATTTGCTCTTCATTTTTTTTTAACTCCAGCACACAATAAAGGTGTTTTCAAGGAAGGACAGGATTTTCTTTGTTAGCAACAGTTTTCATCTTCAATTAATTACGGATTGCTGAGAGCTGAAGCTTTAAGACTCTTCAAAAAAGTCTAACACCAAAATAATAAAAATCATAGAGTTGGCAAGCAAATACACTTAAATGAAGGCTTCACCAAAGCCTCTGTTAGTACTGAAATGATTTTTGTTATTCTCACATACTAAACCAAAACTTTCCCCTAAATTTGGGTTCAAACTTTCTCACTAGGGGCCAAGCACATGAGCACTAGGCAGGAGCGTGTGTCACTGCGGAGAGGGGCTTGTCACACCAAGGCAGTGCTCTGAACCACGGGTGGAAAGCTTTGGTCCATGCTGAATACTGTTAGAGAGGAAGGAAGGACTATCACTGCTGGTAAAATACAAGCCTTTGGTTAAAAAAGGATGGTGAAGGACTTAATTATACTGTTACGGCTTCAATAGTAAGGAGTTCATCTAAACACATAAACCGTATTTCCTGAATTGATGAAAGAGATTATGAAACAACTTAAAAAACCCCCCAAAACTGGGCCCTGTGGTGGCTTTGAGAGCTGTAGGTGCAGCTTTGAGCGGGAATAAGGTGATGCGTTATACATGAATACCCTGGTATTCAGCTTTAGCTCTTTGCTACAGTATTGATTCCAGGGTTTGTGTCTACATTTTAGAAAGGATGTTGGAAAATTGGAAAGTGTTCAGAAAAGAGTTACAAGAATGATTTCAGGTCTGGAAAACATCCTTTGTAGTGAATGACTAATGAAACTCCATCTACTTACTTTTTCCAAGGGAAGTTTTTCCACAACTTTGTCATAGCCTGCAAGTTGCTACATGGGAAAGAGTCTTCTGATAGATTAAATCTTGCAGAAAAGGACATTAAAAGGCAGAAAGCTAAAGCTACACAGGAGTAAAATGAGAAACAGGGCAGGGGCTGGTAAGCCTGATGGAAATGGAATGCTGGCATAATTTTTAGATGTGGTGGATTCGCCATTCCTTGGGGTCTTTTTTTACCAACTAAGTATCTAACTGAAAGGGATGCTGTAGTTCAAGTAGGCTTACTGTCTGGAGACACATTATTTAGTGAGGTTCACTGCCTGTATTACAAAACAGGCAAGACTAGATAAATAGAATAAAAACAAAATGGAAAGACAGGAATTTATCTTATTAGCCTTCCCGTGGCAATTTTCTTTTTCAATGATCCTCCCTGAAAAACATGACAACAGCCAAGCTTCTGGAGTGCTGTGCTTGCAGCCTCCTGTGGTGCTACCAGCTTTGCCTCATTATTGCCTTGGTGCTCTGTCTCCAGCTGTTCTCCTGCATTTCAGACTCAGGTTGCAAGTCTTCCTGGGCTGTAAAGCAGCTTTTCCTTCTGGACAGCTTCTCATGCAACTGAGCTCTGGCTCTGGGAATTGGCGTTGGGGAGCACTGTTGCAGAATATACAGATAAATAACACTTTGAATGGCGACTTCAAATATATTGGCATGATTTCAAATATTATGGCATTTCAAACATTATGGTATGAGCACGTGTGATGAACAGGAGTGCATTTACTCACTGAGTTTTAAAATACAAGATCAATACAGTTTAGGAGAAAAAATTCCAACTTAAAAACAAAAAGGATTCTTTTTTACTTTCAAGAGTAAAACTGATTCTGATTTATTACTGAGCACTGAGTTTTATATTAGCTGAATGCATTTGGAGGTGGGAGAGGCACTCAGCTTTCTGGCAGCCTCTCTCCTGCGTTTGTGTAAGAGCATGATTAATTCATTAATAAAGCACAGCTTGTCAATGGGTAGCACTGGAAATATTACATATTAAGAGCACTAAGTGTTCAACACGCTTCATGGAGAAGCCTCTGCCAGGGTGATGAAGCAAGCACCTAAACAGAGCTGGCTGCAACCAAAATAAAGAGTCAAAATAATAAACCAAAGTATCTTGCCATTCCTTTCCCAAGAGCTCTCAGGCTCTGTGCTACAGGCAGGGGCAGAGGGTAGAGCACTTGTGTAATAATAACAGCCTTGGCTAACAAAAAAGCAACTCCAGCAAAAACTGCTGAGAAGAGTCTAAATCCTTCCTGCTGAGTAGAAGGAAAACAGCACCTACTGGAAACCGTGGGATTTGGGGAGGGCCAGAACAATTTACACTGGCACTCGGTAGTTCACATGTAAGCACATAAGGTCACTTATTAACAGCGTATAGGTCTGCACAGCTGCTGACTGCGGGGAGGTGCGTTACTCATACGACCGCACCATGCCTCCCCTCCTCCTCCTCTCTGAAGAGCCATCAAAGAGCAGGGATTCCAAATTGTGAAGCAATTTTTTCCAACGGGAGCATCTGGGCCGTTGGCACGTTTCTCCGCGCAGCTCAGGAATTGCATCCAGGTCTGCCACATGGTTGGGCTTGTGATGGACAGGCCAAGCTGCTCCAGCTTCCCAGCTGCTCGGCCCCTTCCACTCATTATCCAGCCCCCGGCGCTAATGCCCCCGCAGCAATTCGCAAAGGGGTCCTCCTCAAGCGCCACGTGAGCCCCCCCGTGCAGAGAGGGTTACGACGGGGAAAAGAAAATGGATGTCTGCTTTCTTCCATATCTAATTTGTTTTGCATACATTTGCATGCTGGCCATAGAGCCGTTCACATTACGGATCCCATTTGGGAGACGCGGGTCATTTGCCAGTCAAGCTGGTGAGAGCGCGCGCGTGTTTGTGTGGAGGGAAATCCAAGATTCCAGATTATGCAATATAAATTACATGTAAAAATAGAAAGAAGGAGGGAAAAAAAAAAAAAAAAGGCAGTAGCCACAATTGTGTGCGTGTGAATGAAGGGCACAAAGAATCTCTGCACCTTTTTAAGACGGCTGGAGGCACATGGGGATAAATTCAGGAGGGGGTGGGAGGAGACCACAAGCACAAGCCATTTCTGAACACTGATTACATGGGTAAATTGTTTGTTCCAGTGTATCACAAAGAGAAGGAGCATTATTTTTCATGCCACAGCTGTTTTGAATAAGAATAGGAATAAACTTAACTATCCTCCTCATGTTACTTACCACTAATTATGGCATATATTTACATCTATAAAACAGTGAAATTTTGGGAGACATAATTTAATGCCCCTTTATTGTGTAGATTCCTTTATTTCCATCCCACATTTGAATTTCAAAAATGTTTAGGACTTCAAAGCATCTTTAAAAGCTTGCCCTAATTATAATATGCATTACTTTCTAAAACTCCTAGTTTGCATTGCAGATTCCTGCAAATAGAGGCATTCATTTTAAACATCAATTAATATCATCCACGCATCTTCAGATGAGTTTGGGACTTTATTTCAGACTTGTGGTGAGCTCTGACTAAGCTTTCCTCAGTTAGAAGAATAGTTCAAGCTACTGCAACATTTAAAATTAAGCCAGTGGAATCAGATCCATAGAAAGCCTGACAGCCCAACAATAATTTATATAAGTTGGGTTTTTTCCTATGTCACCAATGAGAAAACATCTCTTCTCCTTTCAGATATATTTGCTTCCCATATCTGTCCCTGTTGCTGCAAAAATCAGAGTTTGGGTTGGCACAGAGCACTTGATGGTGTCGGACACAAAGTCTCAGCCATGTTATTGCGAGGTGTGCTTACACCAGCACTAAGGAACCCAGCAGAGGCACAGACCCACTGCGTGGAACTGCGGGTTACACAGAAAAGGCACGCAAAAACAAAATCCCTGCCTCAAAATTTACAGTCAGGGGTTGAGGCAAAACGTGAGGGAGAAATAGCCAGCGACGGCAGAAGAATTTAGTCTAGGCTGTGGTGGGCAGACACTGCAGAACGAACATTAAAGGTGCTCCTGGTAGCGAGGGGGATTTGTGGGCTGAACTAGTGCTACACAGGGCAAGCTACAGAGCCAGCAAAGAGGAAGGGGCATAAAGGCAGCTACAGAGCTTGCTGGGATCAATGGAGAATGATGCGATCGTGACAGAAGAGTCAGAATGGGGGTGTTTGTTGGAGATGTAGCTGACAGGTACTGGAGTCACAGGGGAGATGGTGTGAGTGGGACAAACGGATCTCCACCGGAGGGGGGAGAGCTGAGGGGCAGAGCACTGGGCATCAGCACTGTGGGCCAACAAGGCAAGGCCAGCAACGATGTCTTAGGCATTTTGGGGAAAAGCTGGAGAAGCAATTGAGCATTTAGTTTGAACTCCTTTAGGCGTTAAGTGTAGTGTTTAGCCTTAGAGAATTTAAGAATACCACTGAGTAATCAGTGGGGCCAGCATTAGATATCAACATGAGTAGAACTTTAACCAACAAAAGAAACCAACAGAGGCACCATGTGTTGACTTAGCTTTTAGCCAGGCTCATCGGAACTTCAAAGACCAGAAGACTTCGTGGCTATTCCCAAGTCACAGAAACAGTTAAAGTACAAACTATCCAAGAGGTTTGTTAACCTTACCTGGTTTAAGGTTAGATTGCATGAATCACACACACCTGGCTGTTTTACATAGACTGGGCTTACTTTGCTAGAGACTCAGGTGAGAGAAGCGGGACTGTGCACCCTGCACCCAGGGAAAGGCTTCATCTGCAGATATTCACCAGCCTTCTCTGCATTCCACACCAGGGTTCTAGGACATAACTTTTACATTTATTTAGGAATATTCATTTTTGTTTTAATTTTATAGCCCTGTAATCTCCAGTTTCATATCACTGTCACACAAACTTCTCTGCCGTATCATTAGGACGTTGTTCCTTATTTACTCATTGCGCTGAGTGCACAAGTAAAGCTGCCTCTATCTATTACTGTAAAAGTCTGTCTCTGCAGTGATTTCCCTGAACTCCACAGTTCCCAGTGACTACCTGGGGTAAAACAGAGGAAAAGTCACTGCATTCAAGGTGCAAGACAAGGAGCAGGGAGTTGCATTGTAGGGCTGTAAGGCTGGTTGTTTGAGGTGGTATATAAGGAGTCTCTGACTTTTGTAACTTCTTCACTGTTAGGTAAAAAGAAACCCACAAGTTTGATATCCAGGAGTGTCACAAGACCGAGGCCAGAGGCTCATCCA
Source organism: Sclerurus mexicanus (assembly GCA_013396755.1). Taxonomy (NCBI): domain Eukaryota; kingdom Metazoa; phylum Chordata; class Aves; order Passeriformes; family Furnariidae; genus Sclerurus; species Sclerurus mexicanus. The sequence continues at coordinate 720,591 of VWZF01006548.1, forward strand.
TTCCCAACACCAAGTTGTATTTCACGAGATACAACCTGTATGAACCAATAAAGCTCTGCAAAGCAAAGCACACTTTGCTTTGTACCCCATTCCAGTGCTGCCTTGTAAAGTCAAGTCCACAATTACCAAGACCTCGGACCTTTCCCTCCCACTCTTCTTGTAATCAAAGTGTATTCCTGAAACCAAGACAACAGGGAAAACCATGCTGCTGAGAAGCCTCAAGCAGAACCAAAGAGCAAGAGGAGTACTCTTTCCAGCTACCAGAGCTCATCTGCTATCTGCCTTAGCCATCCTCAGTGCAAACGCTCATCTGTGGTCTTCCAGTTTCCCATCTTTCCGTTCCGCTCTAGGTTTAATGTCTGAACAAAACACCCTTGGTGCTGCCTCCAGTGACATGCCGTCTTCTCTTATATCCATTTGCAGGGTCACCATCCCTTCTGGCATCAAATTCTCACCTGCATTTTCAAGCTTCTCATGCCACAACATTCTCCTGCTTCCCTTCTCTGGTTTGCCTTGACTTCTCTCACTCAAGCCCTGTTTTTCTTGCATTGATTCTCCTTAGAGGGCTCTCACACCTGTACTTTTTTGTCCAACAAAAATTCATGTTCCTCTTTTGCCCACATTCCAATCAGATTCCACCAAAACATTCACTGTCATTGTCACTGATGCCAGGATGCACAAGCTTACAGTGCTAAGCAAACTACTGATGGCTAAACGATAATGAAGGAGGAACACAACAGAAAGCATGGGAAGGGGGAAATGGTAAAATAAATGGTGAGAGAGAGTATTGGGACTAAGAAATAACCACGTATCATGAACAGAACCTGGGAGAAGATGAACTTTCAGAGTAGGAGGAGGTAGCAGATGATGAGAGAGTGGATACTTATTCAAAAGCAGATGCTTAATTCAACCAAAAATCAATCTATTTTCATGTGAAGAAACTTGAAGTTAGTAATAGTGTCAAAAACATTATCAGAAACCTGTGCCAGCTTTACCCTGGTGATATATGACTGTTTAGAACTGTTTTTCAATGCTTCCCATACAATGGGAACAGCATCCTTTTGCAGAAGAAAAGTCCTATGGGCATGAAAGAAATAAAGGACAGTGAGCTGACACTTTAGGATCTAACTCTCCTGACTAATTACTCAGCCATCCTCTGTTTTTCCTATACATATTTCTAGATCTATATAGGACTGGGGGGCACTCATGTGAAGTTTAGTCCTAGAAGTGTATTCACCGTGACTCTGGCTACATTCAAACACTATCCCAGGCACCTCCCTCTGCCTCACTCACTTGATGAGAGAGAAAATCCACCGGCCTATTTCAAGGTCATGGCTCAGGAAGGCATTCTCACCCCATTTTTAATGTATAACTCAGAAGGACGTTAGCACTGTATGTTTTTTAATCTCTAAGTTAATACAACACAAAATTGTATTAAAAGACCATTATGTTGGAAGGCACAGTGAGGTTAGGAAATGTTGAAGTTGCCTGCACGTCCTGACTGTTCAACTGTATCATGTCACAGTGTTCAGCTACACAACTGCACACTTGCCCTCTGAGCATCTCTGCAACATTTCTTTGTCTTTGGTATTCACTGCAGCCCAGTCCCTATTTCCTGAGTACTACTCAAAACCCGTGCTGAACACAGAATTATTCATTTTATAAACGTTTTTTTCATGGCATTCTTTTGATTCCTTATAAACAGCCATGAGTCTGACTTGTCAGTGACCCCCTGAGGTGAACGGGTGGTATCACCCCCACATTACAGATGTGGAATGGAGACAGGAGTGTTAAAGGTGTGCACTGCTTGTAGGAGATGAAGCAGAGAAGGCTGCACATGAATTTTCGAAGTCAGGAGTACAACACAGACCTTCATTATCCAAAGAAGAACTCTACTGGCTTTAGCTATGTCTTTGAGCATTCAGCATGCCTGAAAATCAGTTTCCACATGGAGGAAAAGTAGAACATATAATACATCAATTACCATATCACAAATCTCTGCTGCGTCCACATCTAGTATAAAGTCTGAGGCTTATCATTGTCTGTGGGAAATGAGAACAGGCAAGTGAGGTGACATTCATTTTTTGCCAGCAGGTTTCACAAGTATCTATTATGCAAGGTGGATTGGTGAGATGATGGCTCTCAGTTAAAGCCAAAGTTTTGCAAGGAAATGTACTTAGTGGTCACAGACCCTTAACTCCAAGCTCTGTTCCTCTGTGGCCAGATTTCTTTGGGCTTTATATTTGCCCTGTTCCCACCTCTCACGTACCTGTTTCCGCCGTGTGACTTCATCCCTATGTTTCCCTGCAGGATCATGACCCCAAATGCTCTCTCTCCCCACTGCATCCCTCTTTTTGACCCTATATTTTCATCTGTCTGTTTCAGGTCACTGATGCCTGCTGTGTTTCAGCTCCCACTTCTCTGCTGTCTCCTTGTCCTGGCCTTTTTGCTCAGCCAGCCCTCAAATACTGGGTCTACAGCTCCCATGCCCAGTTTTAAGCCCCATGAATTTCTCAATGGTTTCTTCTGCAGTTCAGCACAGCTCCTGCTCAGTGGTTTAGCCCTTCTACACCCAGATTTGAGAAAAGATAGTCTTCCTCAAACCAGGTTCCAGTTCTAAATCTGGTGCCACAGAAACTCTTGGAAAGATATGAAGTCTGGGGTATTTACAAGGTGCAGAGTATTTCAAGTCACATAGATAAATGCCAGCCAGGAAATCTGATCATAAGCAGTGCTTCCAGATCAACCTTTTCTGTTTTCAGCCTCAACCTGTCCACCTTGTAATTAAACCCTGAGTATGTCCCTTTGACCGAGGCTTTAAAAGACAAATTTAAAATACTTAGGTCATAATTGTTGCTATGAAAAGGAGTATACCACAAAAAATAATACTCTAACAAAGCATCAGGTTCCACCTGCAGATTCGCTGATCCTTTTGGGTGAACCTTTAAGTAGTTCAGTGATGGACGTGGCCATTTCAGGCTACTGGTTGGACTCAATGATCTTAGAAGCCTTTTTTCAACCTAAATGATTTTACGATTCTGTGATTATGAGTTTTGTAAATACACGAAGAAAAATCTGATGTGTCAGTGAAATTTATCACCCCTCTGGTCATATTATTTTCCCACTCTTTCTCACAGCTGATGTGAACAGAGTTTTGAACAGTTTCGGAGCAGAGTCCCATGGCTGACTAACAAAAAGGCAAGGAGAAAGCTGATGAGCTCCAGCAAACAAACAAAAGGTTTAAGAAAGCCCCTGGCCCTCCCAGGCTCACTGTTGTTCTGCTGCACGCTCAGTTCAAACCCATTTGGTCCTCTCTGCGTAAGCATGGGCTGGTGGTAGGGCTGACACTTGCACGACTTGAACATCTGAAACACTAAAAAGCAGGCTCCATTCCTATGCCTTCCCTGCTTTTTCTTGGACCACTAGATGGCAGTTCCCCATTTCCAACCGGGGGCTCTCGGTACCTGTTGGCTCCTGCCCAGCAGCTGTGTCAAGCAGAGTTGAGGCACATCTGCCTTTGCTGTACACACTTCTGGGGAGCTCTCAACAGGAGTGGCTCTGGGCCAGCGTCCCACCTGAAGGGCAAACACCTTTGCACTCACGCAAGACAACAGAAGACATTTCCACAAGCAGCCCGAAGGGTGCTGAACACCAAACAGAGGATGAGATCCTCCACGTCACGTCTTACTCACCCAGAATTTTACGAGGAAGAAAGCGTTCTGAGGCCCCTTCCCAAACAGTTCCTTTAGACCACCCTTCTTTTCAGGAAATTTGTCATAAATCTGGCGAATGTCCACCGATTCAAGCAACGGGTCACTGTAAGAATGGTTAGCGTGTCCAATATGTACGAAGAGGTGTTTATTGTACTGCAAGAAAGAAACAGGAAAATCAGCGCTGTAGGGAAAGAACAGAGGTTTGTTATGGCAGGGGTCTGTGTGTGCTCTTTGATGGATTAAATGACTCATACATTACTCCTGGGACTGTGATTTTCTGCAGTATGATTTCCGTGAACAACCTCGGTGATTGTGTCACAGACCCTTGTGAACAAGGGTCAACATCAAAAAACCCGGGTCCCTGCTACAAACCCCAAAGCACAGCCATCTTCAGGGGGGCAATTTACACCGAAAGGCCCAGGGGCAGAACAGTGATAAAGAGCCCTTCGCCAAGCATAATAAAATGAATATGCTCATGAGGAAAGCCTATTTCTGCCTCTTTAAACAGTGCCTTTTAATGTCCTGTGTCCCCAGAGCCTGAATTTCTGCTTGTGCCACAGAGCCCTCGCATACACACCTCCTGCTTCTCTATTAAAAAGCCCCAAACCTCTATCTATAGCATACACTAAAGCCACTCAGTTAAAAGAGATGGAAGGGATTTTCCTTTAGCTTCCAAAGGACAGTAACAACAAGGCCAGTTACTCTGTGTTGCTGTTCCTGTGGACATGGTTCTCCTCGTGTGTCCTCCAGTATTTCGACCCATGTAATATTAAAGAGCCAAACTTTTACCCCTTCCCTTGGGAGCTTGCTCTGTAGATGACCATCTCTGCCAAAACACGGTCAGCTTCAATTTCCTACTTCCTGACTCCATCCCATCGCACCTCATTGTAATCACAGGAATCACTTCGGCAATGCCTCCCCTGCCTGGGGGATATCCTGGCCCAGGGAAGTCCACAGAAGCCTCCTAAGAAGTCTAATACGGTCTTTTAGGGGCTGCCATTTCTCCAAGAGCACCTTTCAGCACCCAAAATGAAAGTGGAAGGACGAACCCTGAAGACCCTTCACCAGTCAGTCAGCACCTCCCAGGGTCACGCAAGCAGAGCGAAGGAACTCGAGAGTGGCAGAATTAAACATTGGGGGTTTTAACCATGCAGATCAAGAAACACTTTGCTAACTCACTTAAAGGAAAGCTGATATGCAGTCAAGGAACACTAGAAAACCCTGTCACGTTGAACAGATGCCGTATGTGAGGGGCAATTCCCAAAAGCTAAGCACAAATAAAATATTTAAAACCCCAAAGCAAACCTCATTTAAGGTATTTTGTTTACAATGGACCTGCGGAATGAACAAATTGAAATGACAAATCTAAATGAATTGGACAACCACTCAGAGCCTTCCTTCGGTGTGAGCAGAGTCCTCCCTAGCAGATGTCCAAAACTCTGGGGAAAAGGAAATGGACTGGCTAGATTTCTGCACTTAGGAAATGAAATTGAAATCTATTAAAAAATCATCTAGCACAGTGAAATATGAATTCAGAACCAGAGAACACTCATCTGTGTATGATGCCAAAAATGACATACAGTCCATGGGGTTTTTTTACAGGGCTGTATTTCTTTTTTAATTTTGTGGAAGGAAAATGGGAAGCATAATATCTTCCTAAGGTGCTTGCACCAGCAAGTAGAAGTCTGAGAGCACTGACTCCACAGATTTCCCTTGCAGCCTCTTTCAAAGAATGCCATCCCAGCTTCCTCTGTGCACAAGTGGAAAAGGTGCCCAGCCTGTAGCTGGTGCATGTGAGCCCCAAAGGGGCCGAGCTGACCCAAAGAAGCTGTTTCTCCCTTGAAAAGAGCAGGCATGGCAGAGAAATAGCAGTTGTTGGGGAGCTGGCTGCTTTTTCATAGGGGTGAGTGTGCCAGCACCCCTTCCCCAGCACTGGTTTTGCTCACAGGCTGGGCATTTACGCACGACACAACTCATTGCACTGGTTGGCAACAAATGCCTCCCATAACACCACTCGTGCTCACTTCTAGCAGGTTATTTCAGCCAGTAGCGTCAAAGTGGACCAAGGAGAGACTTTAACATGACAAAACAAGCCAGAAAAACCAAATAAATGCAAATATGAGAAAGCACCATGGCTCCGGCTTTTGGGGTTTCGACATATATTCAGCTTGCAGCACTGCAAGTACAGGGCTCAAAGTCATATTTGAACATTTCTTAATTATCTTGCTCGCTACTGAAAAACTCGGATCTCTGTAAAACGTATCAGCACCCCGTATGCCTTGGAACTGCCAGAACCACAAGAAAGGGAGCCTGCTCCTCTTGCCTCCCTGAACTACCGGGGGCGAAGTGCAGTAGGACAGGGCATGGCTATCGATGGAAGTCTACCTGCAATGAGGCAAACATCTCCATTTTTCAAGGAGAACGATGAGAATTCCCCAGTGGAGATAAGCGCCTCAGCCTACTCCGAGGAATTAAAAGAGAAGCGTTTCCCTTCCCCCAGCACCCCCAGAGCCTGCCTAGGCATGCCCAGCAGTTGTGCTCTGCCTGGGATGTGAGATGCCCCAAGGCATACCTCTGTTCTCTCTCATTCAGAGGCAGGGCCTGAAAAACCCTTCCCAGCGTTAGAGGCCAGGCCACTATTTATTTTGGGGTGGTTTCCTCTCTGTCTTTTCTGCCGGAGCTGTTCCACGTTGTACAAATAACCACATTTTTATAGAATTGAGGGCTCAGGTTCTCCTGCGCCCGGGAAAGCGTCCTCCTCCCCAAAAGGGTGTCTCTCTCCCAGGCCCAAGGGTGGCTGTGGAGTGAAGGGGGAAGGGAGAGCTGTATTTTACAGTTTGGCAACTGCAAATTCCCAAGACAATTCCTACATTGCACCTTAATTCTCCAAACCAGGAAAATATACAAATTGCTCAGTATCCAAACTTCAGTAAAAGCAAACATAGGGATATGGAGCATGAAGTCTTAATACTCTTTAAATATAAAAGGAAAGTCAAAGGCAGCTGCAAAGCTACCACAGTTGTCTGCAGAGCTCGCCAAAGTACCAGATGCTGCTGCAGCAGAATTTCTGAGCGGGTACAGTGGGACAGATGGTATGACATCACCTGACAACATTCTTAGGACAGAAATGTTTATTTTGATATTGCAATGTGTGATTATTTTCTCCTTATGTTGCTGCAATTCCTATGCTAAGTACAATCATTACTAACCTAATTAGACACGGCATATTCCTACAAACTAACAAACGATAATGTGATATTTGGAGCAGGGTAAATGGATACTGAAGTGATCCCTATCGTTTTTATATAAACACGCTCCATGATAGGAATTGATGCATAGATAAAAGCAAAGAAGTTGAGTTTTATGCCTACATTTTTGAGCCCATTAGTGTCTGAAAAGCTTAAAAACATCCTCATTTTATTGAGAATTCACTGTTGTTTTAGACTTTAGTATTCCAGAGTCACTGAAATACATCAGGTGCTGAAGAATTTACTCATGCTATACAGCATTTAAAGGAGTTGCATCTGGCATCAGGACAGTAATTTGCTTTAGATGCTGTAGACCATGATAGACCAAATCCTGTATTTTCTGAAGATAGAAACTACATAAAAATACAAAGAACATTTTCAGCTCTGTCTTCCATGTCTGCATTACACGACATGCCCTGGAGATGGCCGCCTCTTACCGAGCTCCTTCCCTTAAAAAAATTCTAAATATCCAAAGAATGCAGTAAAGCCATGAAATATGACTGTTGTCAAATAATACCACGAGAAAAATTATAATCCACTTAGGAATTTAAAAGAACCAAGACAAATTGCCAATGGCAGGGGATGCAAGCATTTAAGCTGGTGCAGAACAAAGACAAACCACCTACATCTGTCTTATCAGCCAGCATGTATATTCCTAACAGCTCCTCACCAATTTTGCACTTATATTCTCAGGCAACAGCCTTTTTGGTCCATGAGAAGCAGGTCTGCAAATTGTTACAGACCTCTCTGCTGCATCCTTGTGCTCCCCCACACCTGCGGAGCTAACACCAAGGCCTGACATGCCTGGATATGACCAAGACCTTTACGGAACGGTGGTGGCCAAGATGCAGACGGTGGTGAAGCCAACCCTCACATGTTCCTGGGGCAGGCTGCTCCTGTCCAGTGGGGCTACATAACCATATAGTTCAGCACGTGGTGAGCAATGGCTCCCCGGGCCCTGCTGGGGCTGGATGACACGGATGCTGGGCAATGTGGAAGGCAGGCGGTCCGAGAGGGGATGGCCCTGCTCCTGGACACGGCGTTCTGACGGCAAGGGTGCTGCACCCAGAGGCACAGCTGTGATTTAACCCTCCCAAATCCCACTCATACACCTGGGAGTCGCCCCCACACAGGGGCAGGTGGCGCGAGCTCCTCTGCAAAGTCCCCTGTCCCTGCAGTGGGACAGTGAGATGGTGGGATGCTGGACCTTGTGCGCCCGTGGGATGGCAGAGCGGGACAAGGGAGGTGACAGCATCCCGCTGCCTTGTCTGCCCCGCACAGCGTAATAACAGCACCCTGTTAGCTGGGCTGCTCCATGGGATCAACAGGTTCCTGCAAACTTCTAGCACAACAACCACGAGGGCGAGGCCATCTATATCATTACTTGCAGCAACAAATTCCTGTGAGAAAATACCACTGGGAGAGGCTGGCAACTTGAACGGATTGTGGTCTCCTGTGCCCAAAGAAACTCCACCACCCAGAGGAGTACATTAAGAGGGCTGTGCTGCACATCTTCTCTCCCCCTGACACAGCAGGACAACCTCTTGGCTCTCTTTGGACTGGATATATTCTGTAGTGGAGGTCACAAGGATGAGTGCCACAGCTCAAAGGGACGGGTGAGTGGAAGGCAGGTGAGACAGCCTGAGCTCTTGCTGAAATGAGAGCAAACAGCACTGCTCAAATGCCTGGCACCATGCAGGGATTTTCTGTCTACCTCCACAAACTGGTCCAAGCCATATTTTAAAACTGCATCTCTGATTGTGCAGTGACTGTGCTTCTGCAGGGCAAAAGGAGCCAGGTGGAGAGGTGAGTGAAAACCCATCCCTGGGGTATCAGCAGTCTGCATGCAGCTCTAACCTGCACCCTGCCCAGCCTCAGCTCTGCTGCCTCGCTGTATCTCATAAATCTGACAGTCTTTAATTTCCTGCTGATGTAAGAAAATCACTTGGTGTGCCAACAAGTTTTCCTATTTCTACCAAAACACTAGTAACTGAATATTTAATTCCTGTTGCTGTTGTCCTTCACTGAAGCAGATTGGGAGTTATAAACATGACATTTTAATGCTATAACTGCAGTCTGTACCAACTCCTGTTGTTAAGAGTTTTAACACTTTCATGTGAAACGTTAATTGAACTTTCTGTGCTAGTATATCACAATACAATGGCCTGGTTAACCTAGTCTTTCGTGGACTTATAGACATTCAGACTCCTGCCTGGATCTGCAGAGGGATTGAGTCAGAAATGTGAAGTAAAAGGAGATCTTTGGCTACTTTGTGGTTGCAGAAATGGAGATGTAAGTGATGAAGGAGGGCAGTTCCCAGCCCCGACACGTTGAGGTTGCCCAGCACTTCCCAGCTACTGCCACAGGAGTTACAGTGTGAAACTGGGACTTGCTGGTTGGGCAAAATGCTCACACAACGTTTTCATCAGCTTTCCTGCAACAGTGAAGATGGATCCTTCAGTTCTGGCCTGTCTGGTTTGAGACCCGGCAGTCCCAGTTCCAGAAGTGCTGAGTGCTCAGATGGGAAAATTATGCCTGACTATAGGAAGCTCTCAATAACACTAAGTATTCTGCAAAATCAGGCTCATGACAAACCAGAGGGGACCCTCCAAATCAGTGGCCCATTCATTCTTTTGCACCTGAACTTCTTGGTTTGTCAATTGTGAGTAATAATGCTCCTTCATCTAGAAAGACTGCACTAGTACATCTGTGAAATGCAAATGGAGGGAATTATTAATTTCGTTTGGAGGGGAGGTTAGACAGTGCACAGCGAGCAGGGCACGGGTCCACGCATTTCAACAGCAGCAGAAAACAAACTACTGAATAGTTGCTTATCAAAGAAGGGCCATCTACATCTACAGTGAATGCAGCAGGAACAAATAAACATGTGAGCATGTCATTATCTACTGCTTCGCAGAGCAGACACACGGGGACATGTCCCAGCTTCTGAGAGCCTGACTCTGCAGCCAGGCTGAGCAGTTTTGGGGCGGGCGTAGGGACGAGGGAAGCTGCAGTGGGATGAGCTGGGAAGACGAGGGGCAGAGGCAGAGCCAGATGCAAAGCCCTGATGGAGGCTCAGCATCCCAGCAGGGAGGGCAGAGTAGGGGGGACACAGGCACAGCCCACCACGCTGCCAGTGCCAGCCCAATCCAGCAGCCCCTGCTGCTCCTCCCAGCTGGAACAGCACCACGCTGTGCTGGGCTATGGGAGCCAGAGGCCCCCTGGCTGTGATGACCCCCCTGATTTTATGGCTCTCTGGGCTCGTAGCAGGGGCTGTGTGTCCGGGCTCAGCTCCAGCTGCCCCCCAACTTGCTCTGTCCCTCCTCCCTGATGTCACGGCTCATGGGCAGTGGCAGCAATGGGGACTCACTGAGGGAACCCCCAGTCACTGTCACCACTCCTCCTCAGCTAAGCAAAAGCACTTTGAATTTTGCTGGGAAGTTTCCGGCAGCAGCAGCGGTGGGTTTGGAGAAAAAGGGAGGAGAGGGCAGCACTGAGAGCACAGTCTTTCCACCCATGGGCTGAAAAATAAAGGGTGCTGTCTCCCTCCACACTTAACTGCATCCTGACCCCAGGACCCTCCCCAGAAAATCCACATCCTGGCCCTGCAGCTGGGCTGGGGAAGCTGGCCCAGGCTTCCCACCACATCTCCACAGGGTCCCCAGGGAATGCCACTGGATGGACCCCTTTAAAGTGATTTCTTGGCACTTTTAGCTCCAGACACTTGAAAACGAGCATTTTACAGAGTATGACATTCACATCCCAGGGCCAGCGCATAGCTCTCCAGCACTGCAAAATAAATGACCCTTGCGCTTAGTAAAACTTCGTCTGATTTTAGATTGAAATGACCTCAAATCCTGAGTCTGTCACTCCAGGACATTCATCTGCATGTGGGTTTGCTGTCTTGTCCTTTCACATCACAAAGATGCTAAACCAAGGACTTCCTTATGACTGAAATGCTGAACTGCTTTTTATACTGTTTACAGGGAGTACAGAAAGGATAAACAATGCTTGTAACAATGGATATTGTTCAAGGATGGAGGGTTTCTTTTGAAAAGATCTCATTTATTTTTCATCACTTAGGTGGTTTGATTAACTTTGGTGAATTTTACTGCATTTGGCTAATGATGGCAGGCTGTTTTTATGGCCCCTTGAGCAGTTGCTTTCCCTTTCTGGTTCTCAGGCACAATTCTCCCCGGGCTCACAAAGTCCTTTTACAACAACAATAAAGCGTGAATTAAAACATAAAGAATATTTTATTTCTTCACCACTTTTTAAAATACATTTTGAAATTTGGACCTAACACAATCTGACAGTTTGGATAGCCAGACTAATACTTAAAATGCCCATCAGCTATGCTCTTTATAGCCCTATATAGATATTTTAAATGTAAAGCTTTCTGAAGTGCTCACAGTTGAAATTAATGTGACAGCAAGAGTGAGAAACCTTAAAAAGGAAGAGAAGAAGGAGCTTTTTTTTATTGACTGGTGGTAGGGGTTTTTTTCTGACTGAAAATCAAGCTTGTATATATAAATATATTTATGTAGATGTGTGTGTGTCTATAAAATAAAATAATTTTAATTATTCTCATTTCAATGTTACAGTCTTTGAATTTTATATCTACCTGTATACCAGTCAATCAATTAGATCCTTTCTAATCTGCTTGCACACTCAGTTTATATTTGTTAGGAAATGTGGGATTACTTGGTTTAAGCATTTGTCCTGAACTTTCGCAGAAATACTAAATATAAAAATGGAAAGCCCCCATTAAGGAAAAAGTGCCTTGGAAGCAACAGATGGGCACATCAACTGCTTCATCTGTTGGGAATATAGTTATATAGGGCAGGCAATAACTAAAGGTGTCTGAAACGCTGGTGCTTGGACCTACAAGTATAACTTTTGTGCCCCGCTTAGGCACAAAGCTTAGGTACTTAAGCACCAAATGCCACAAAAGGAAAATACAGCGTGACATTTGTAAACTGAACTGATTTTCACATAAAAGGAGGAGCAGTTTTACCCACCCTTAACCGCAGAGTCAGTATTCCAGTATTTTGCAACTGTGCCATCCTATGTCTCCCAGACTATCTTCTACCATGCATAGTTACAGTGAAGGTTGCTTGTTGTTTCCTTTCTGTATTTTTTTTTCTTTTGTAAATGGAACAATTTTGTGGCTAGATAAGGGAAAGAAGTCAACAGCCTTCCACAAGAGACAGGACTCTATGGAGCAGATTTCAGGCTCAACAGAATGCTCACTCTAAACTAAAATAGCTCCCTGACGTTGAGGGGCTTTTGTGCTTTTAACACCAATTGCCATTGGAAGAACCCCAGAAATGTTTAAGGCCCCACTCCTACGGCAAATTCCCTGTGGGTGGACCTTTGTGCCCGTGCACAGCCCCACTGCAGTCACTGGGAGTCACCACGGGCAGACAAACCTAAATTTTTAATTGCTGTACAGGAATACAGACTGCAAGGAGCCTCCCGGGATCTTTGAGTCCTGGCCCCATGTCAAATAAGCTTTTTTTCAATAAACTTTCAGGTTGCATTTTAAGGTGGAATTGGTCTATCTGCCCCCCACTACTATGAAGCTTTCTGGTCTGACTTTGGGTTGGGGAAGAGGGAGGAAGGGTCATTTTTTTTCCAATGAAATGTTGGAAGCACATTTGATCAAAATAGTACTTCACGTCATTTTCTGTAAAAAGTCAGCAGCGTAATGAACATATAACTGTCTTTTTTTCAGAAGGTACTGGAGAACTCATGTAGCAGCATATACATATATTCATTTCTGAGGTCAGCAAAGGCACCAAAGAGATGTTGCAACCACAGCACGTGCCTACACAACTCCACATGCGCATTGTGCAAAGACACATCTCAGCTGCCTTGATTTTGTCATTTAAAAGGCAATAAACCCCCGTCCTTTCTATGCTGTGCAAACCATATCTGCAATAAAATGTCTCACCAACACAAGGATGTGCAAAACGGCAGACGGAATTCACACTTTCTGCAGTGGCACTAAATAAGGCTGTGGGTTTGCTCTCCCCTCCAAGGAGCACTCCGAGTGCTTGTTGGAAAAGTCTGTGTGCTGGACACGGGTAAGGTGGGCAGGAGGCGCAGAGCTGTCCCTGCAAACACTGGTGCACCAGTGTCTCTGCCCACGGCCCCTCCAGCAAACATCCTTCTGCCCTTGGCCTGGGAAATGGTCACAACCGCCTTGGCGTTTTCCCCTATGCCCTTGTTTAAGATCCAAATAATCGAATTTACTTAATTTGATTGAAATAACACTTCCCCCTCTCCTGACTCCCCTGTCCCAGGCAGTGATGGCAACACACTGCCCAGGAGGGCTCATCCCTTGGCTCCCCAACCCTGCCCCGACATGGTGCTGCCCCACTGCATTTGCAGCACGGGTGTAAAGAATGATCTAAATTGGGAACTGACTTTTCTTTGTGTCTCGCTTTCGCAATGTTACGGCACACGAGGAACTGCCTTTTTTTTTAAAAACAAGTCTGGGTAGTTTGATGCTCCTGCTTGTCTTGCAAACCTCCCGCATAAATGCTCTGCCCTTAAAAGGTGGGTTTCTCAGCAGTGTCCATGCAAGCTGAGACAAGCTCCAGTGGCCCTCTGCACCCTCAGGAATTCCAAATAATATTAGTTTGCTCCAAAAGAGGCTTTACAGTGTTTGTGGGGCTGTCCTGGGTACCCGTGTGTCTCAGCGCCGCCGAGCTCTACATGGCCACATCCTGTTTTCCCGGTATCCCCAAGGCAAACACACATCCTGGCATGCAGCAGCCTGGGTACGGCAGAGCCCATAAATCAGCAGGACACGTTACATGGGGTCAGCAAGCCAAGGACTCCGACAGCTGCATATTGATAAGGCTGACGATGAGAAAAGCTGCATGTCGCGCTTCTGCAACAGAAATACAACCCCCCGTCTGGATGAATTCGGGGCTTGGGCTGGAGAAAGCGTTCTACATGAGTCTGGAGGACACTAAAATGAAGCTTTAGCCCACCAGAGCCAGGATTGCCATGAGACCACGGGGGTCAGAGCCATGGGAAGGCATAGGGATTTCAGGGAAACCATGCAATACCTAACAGTCAGGTAAGTGATGAGATAACTGCACCTGCTGCCAAACATTTCCTCCACCTCAAGGTTGATTCGACCTGGCAAAATGTGACATTTAGCAAACCAACACTGCCACGTATTTAGTGTATGAATAGCTGAGATACGGTGTGTTTTCAAGGGGATACTTCTCTGCCAGGAGCATTCCTCTGTTGTAAGGTTTCTGGGCTATGTCTCCAGCCCCCCTTTATGCAGGGTAAACACTCCTTGGATAACACTCCTGGCCAGAGCCAATAAATGCTATGGTTTTCAGTGCTGAATTATAAAGAGAAAATGATAGCTTCTCTCTGCTCCAAGCTACTGTATTTTACTAGGAATTTCAACAAGAATGGCCTGTCTGTATCACCCATTCATGACAGTATTTGCTTTTCAGAAGTTATCTCAGCAAAAATGCTCAGGTTTGAGCTGAAAGAAGTTCTTCTGATTTATTTGCAATGCAGTAGCAACAGTGCTAGGCTATTAACAAATGTTCCTGCTAAATATATGATGATTAATATCAAGGTTCAAGGCCTACTGGAGTGCATGAAACATTGCAGCCAGCTTCATAAAGCTGCCCTTGTGGGTATAGTAGGCACACTAAAAATCAAAATAATACCAAATACTTCCTAAAAAAATAATTAAAAAAAAAATCCAATATGCAATATGCACACTTTCTATGCAAGTCCTTAATTTTGTTTCTGTCAGGAAATAGATTAGGCTTTAACTTAGAGTTCAAGTGCTGAGTTCTTGCCAAGAACTCGATGCAATTTGGTACACCTGCTAAACTAGGTCAGCAGTGAGACAAGTGCCATAGCACAGCCCGCCTGCTTTCACAGAGACCTCTCACCGCTGCAAACGGGGCAAAAGAGGGCAAGAAAGGAAAATAGTCTTCCAGTGAAAGGAATATTACACCGAGCAGCGGCAAACGCAGAAACACCAGGTGTATTCCGTCAGAATTAGCCCTGGAAAGCATCCTCACAGAGTGGGGGGCAAAGGAGCACAGCTGAAGATAAGTGGCCACGAGGGAAATACTTACTGATTCAGGATCCCTCTGCTGTTCAAGGAAAGCCGAAAACTCCACCAGCCTGAGCTTGGTCGTACCAATGGATCGGCCCTGCCACGCAGGGACTGAGGGAGCTGGAGCTGACGTAGGCTCAAATCCTGTAAGAAAGGAACCATTTTCATGAAGGAGTTGACAATTCCTCTGTTTATATTTTCCCAATTAAATGTAATTGGGAATTACGCATGTGGCCCTTGGATATTTATATTAATTTTAGCAAATAATTAAATCAGAATGAGCTAAAATTGGAAAATCTCAGAACAATACGTAGAAATGGAAGTCCCAGCCCAGCAAACTAATAACGCTGCAGAGAAAAGATCTACTACTTCATTTCCTTGGGGCTGTAACTCACTGTAGAATTTTTGTTTAAATTACATACTAGATTATAGAGATTTATAGAGACTTCACCGAGACTTACAGCTGACCCTTCCTTGGAAACTGGCATCAAGACTCCCAGGAGATATTACTGACTTGGGAGTCAAGAGAACTGGCCTCCATTTCTGGTTCCTAATGTGCCACACGTTACAAGTAAATCACCTCTCTTTTTGCCTATTTCTTCTGCCACTCTCAATTCCCCTCTCCTATTTACAGTACAAGGTTTCCAAGGCAGGGACTGTCTCTTACTATGGATTTGCACATTGGGTCTTGACTTCTTTTGGAGCTTTTAGGCAGCATTATATTACAGCTAATAATAAATAATTACTGTAGAGAGCTGAATCATACCCTAAAAAGAAAAAAAAAGGTTTTAAAATTGGTAATAAAGAGAGAATGACATGATCTAGATAGAGGAGGGATGTTAACTACCATCTCTAATTCACCTCAAGAGAAGAAATGAATGCTGTCTTTTGGTCCTCATTGTAGAAAATTAGATAAGAAGGAAAGAAAGCAGTAAAGGAAGAGGGAAAGGCAGCGGTTCAAAGGCAAAACTCATCTTGGGAGACACACAAGGAAGGCAGGGGAGAGGGACCAAAGGTAAGAGAACAAAGATAATCCTGAACTAGGCTGAGAATCAGGGACAGGTCACAGGTAGCATGTGCCCACACCCCACTGTGGGAGTGTGGTACCTGACTCCAGCCCTCCAGTTTAGGCAGTGAAGGTGTGGGGCTTGTACGAAACAGGGATTTGTGAATTGGACTGGTTAGACATAAACAGGAATTCTAATGAAGCAAAAACTCATGCACGAGTTTGGACTGATTTACAAATTGTAATAATTATTCTGAGAGAAAACATGCAAGAATGAAAGAAGACGTTACAAAATGTCTGCCTCAGAAAATAATGTTATAAATTAAAAATATGAAGAAAAAGGAAATAATCGTGAATACAGAAAGGTAGCTTTAGTTTTAAGCATTAAATAGCAGCAAGTTAGAAAATCTTAAAGAACTGGGTAAGAGTCAAAAAACTGCAGCACAAACAGAGTCAGAAGGATGGTGCCATTTGGCAAGGGAGAAGTAAAATGAGATATCATCTGCAAAGGAATAAAGATCTTTCCTGAAATAAGCCATGAAAAGCAGCAGGGAAGCAGCCATAGGAAGGACTTTATCAATTTGAACAATGGAGGTACTTTTTAAAGTTGGTGCAAGGCAAAGCAGGACTGTCAGGAGGGCAAGAGTTATAAACAAGCAGATACACAGAGATGTTGTATACTTAAGGCTAAACATATGTGATTTTGGAAGGGGTTTTAGGCTCAGTTTAAAATAAACTAAGTTGTACTCCATTCATCACGTTCAGTACAAAATTCAAGTATTTTTAAGGGAGAGGATAAAAGGAAGACTTACCTGAAATGGGAGCTGTGACTGATGGCTGTATAGGATAGGCCTGCTGAACGAATGGCTTTACGCTGGAATAAAGAGTGGCACAGAAATCACACACCATGCCATCCCCAGTCAATTCCATCAGAGTCACACGGTATAACAAAGTAAGTGGGTAATGACCTGTACCCACAAACCTCTCTCTTCCTTGCACAGCATATTTAACAGACAGACAGCAAAGAGGTACTAGAGAGAGGGGGGGATGAGAATTACAGCCAACACCTTACAGTGAGGGGCTCATCCGTGCTCAGTCACGCAGCAGGAAACCTGAGCCACCCCTCCCAAGTGTCACAGCAGCCACGGACTGTGACTGCTTTGGCTCCCAGTAAACCCACAGGACACCGAACTACAGGGACGCAAACATTCCCATGGACCTCAGTGGAATAAGGTGAGGAGAAGCTGAAAAGTAAGGCTGGAAATCATTGTTCCAGAGGCCATGACAAGGCAGAAAATATAACCCTGGCCAGAGGGGCCAAGGCTTTCTCTTCCATATGGTGCTGTGGGTACCCCAGTGTCGAAACCCCACTAATGGGCCTCATGCATACATCTCCTACCCTGCAATAAAATATATCCCCCTTGCCTCCAGCATTGCTGATATGTTTGAGGACAGAAGCATTTGTACTGGGAATTTACGCACAGACAAAATGTCACTGGCTGCTTCCCTGGCATTATCATTGCATGGCACCGTGCAACAGGAGAAAAAGGAGGGTGCCCATCAGCCACTCAGCCTCAGCTTGGAGGTTTGCGACCTCTTCTAACTTTCCGAACGTGAGTTCACATCGCTGTAAAGATTCTTTCTTTCCCTACAACTATCTTTACCTCCTTTTTGGAAAAATTTGCAAGTTCTTGCTTCCCTTATATCTTCTGGCAGCAAAGTGCACGAGCCAGCCTCCCCCCGCATATAGAAGCATATTTTAATTTTCAGACTTACTCTTGTGAGGATCCAGGCTGCCCCGTTTGAATCATGCCCGGCCAAAACTGAAAGAGGGAAAACAAACAAACAGACCCACAGTTGTTCTCTCTGTTGAAAGATTTTGGATACTTTTGAACAAGCATGATTCCTTTCGCAAACATCACTGAAAGCATTAATCCATTCATTCCGCCTTAGTTTTCTACTGAACATTATTAGAGAACACAGGGATTTTTTTGGGACTCGGCTAACAACTTACCCCAGGTGCCCCAGGAAATGTAGGACGGGGAATTCCTGGCAGGCCCAGCTTGTTGTGAATAGCAGTAGCTGAGACTATCTGAGCTGATGACATTGCTGCCATGTGCTGGAGTGCTTTGTCCTTTGCTGTCTGATCCTTTAATATGACAATTACATGGAGTCTTAAAACATTTGGCACAACAAATGATGTTAAATAACTGCAGCTACAAGCACATAACTAGAAACTTAAAAAGCCACACAGAAAATGCAAAAATAGCAAACCATGCAGGAAAAAAAAAATGAAAAATACAGCACGGAGGCTAACACTCAAACTACCTCAAGGCAAAACCTCCTCTCAGACATGCACGGTAGACCTGAATTCTCACAGTCTGCTCTGCCAACACACAGGAAGCTCTGGGAGAGCAAACTACTGCCCACTTGTTTATCTGGGCAAATTCTGCTGATTTTAAATCAGGCTGGACTGAACAGGGCGCGCTGCTAAGGCTCAGCTCTGCCTGCAGGACAGGGAGCACTGAGATTCGAGCTCTATCATTTCCATCTAAGAGAAGTTTGCCTTTCGTGTTACACTGTAAAATGAGAACACAGAACTGCGACTGACTCGCAAACAGTGACAGATTTTTCTTCATGCTTACAGGTTTAGAGACGTTTGGGATTCACTTTTACAACAACTATTTTTAAAAGTTAGATCACAAACACGTAAATAACATTTTAAATTTTCAATCGTGGTACTTTACTGATTTACAGTGTTCCCAAAGAAAACTATCAGCCATAAAATTGCTGCTGTTTTCAAGCATACAGGAACAAGTTTAGGAAAGGATGGGTTGTTACTTGTATTAGAGCAGCGCTTGGAGTCCTAGTCACTGCCAATCACGTATGACCACAGAATAGAAAGGGAAAGCCTCTTAATGCAACAGAGTTAACCAAGGGCATATCTTAGGTCAGGTAAAATAAGTAAACAAGAGACTGTTACTATCTGGTCAAGCGGGGGTTCCTCATCCAGAAGTACTGGATTAATAAGTACTAATATTTAGGTATGTGACTTAGAATGAAGGAACACAAGCAGCATTAGGCAGGGACTTTATGGTTGTTTGTTTTGGGCTTTTTTCTGGTTTTATTTTACAAGCAAAGTAGCAAGCATGCTAGCAAGAGATGCATGCTCTTATGTACATGACTTTGCACATATGCTCCCTCTAAAGCTTGTATGTAGTAGTACTATAGGTGAGCAGTTTCTTCCTTTGAATAGCTCCTTTAGAAACAGCACAGGCTGAAAGTACAGGAAAAGCTAGCCAAAAATTCTGCCAAGCACAGCTAAGGTACATAATACTTGGTTTAGTCAAAATACTTACCATGCTTGTTACCTGGATACAACAACAAACAGTTTATTAAAATGCTTGTGTAGAATAGAAAATCCTTAGCAAAATATGAACAAAATAGTAAGAGACAAAGGAAGAGCAGTTTGCTCAGTATTAAAAATCAGCTTTAAACAAAAGCGTCATTCTCACCTAGGGACTGATTCATTAAAAGACAAAATGACAAAAAAAAAGATTAAGAAAATAACAGCGAAACTCTGGGGGGAAATAACCGCAGCTCCCAGTGTGAAAGCTGCGGACGCTGAACGAGGGGGATTGCTGCTGAGTGTGTTTCCCTGAGCAGTGTGGGGAGCCCCCGTGGGACACAGCACCAAGTGGAGCAGGGCAGTGGCTGCTCCAGCATCATTCCCCTCGAAGGATGTGGGTCTGAAGGACAACCCTGGGCTGCTTGAGCAGCTCTAACACCTGTGGGCTCAAGGGTGCTGCCTCCTGAGCTGTCTGAGCCTCAGAACCCCTCCCCGCAGCTCCGTGCTTCTGCAGGGTGGCTTCTCCCCGTCACTGGGACACACACACATATCCTTCAGTGTGTGGGCAACGCTTGGTTCCTTCTCCAACCTGTAGCTTTCCCATACAACCACAACCAGTTCCCTGGTTATGAGCTGGAAGTCAGCCCTGGCTCTGCCAGCTACTGGCACCCACCTCTGCCTGCCCCAGGGCGGGAGGGTGTGCACAGGAGGTTTGTGCAGGACATGTTTTACTGGCTGCCTTTGGATGTCTGCAGACCACCGGGCTAAAAGATGCTTTGGTGGCAGTACCCTGAGACTGATGCAGATCTCCAGACCTCTCTTGCACAATAAGAAGGACTCTCCATCATGAAAACATGAAAATGAGGAGATGTCCTTAAGCAATTTGGAGATGAAGCTCCACCGGACTTCCCTGTTCCATTTGCTCCCTTTTTTTTTGCAAGGAGAGCTGGCTTGGAAATGTCCAGCCACGCCAGTCTCACACATAGCCTGCTGAATCATATCAAAACCAAACACACAATAGCTTACGTGTGAAATACATGTCTCTGGGTCCTAGTAACCTGCTTTTGTGACTACCTTGCTCTTTTCCAGAAGTGCTGTGGCACTGCAGGCTCCTCTCCTGCAATGCATCCTTCCTGCCACCAGCCATGCCAGTGCCACCACGTGAAGGTGCAGCCAGTGCCTGTGCTCCTGCCAAGCTCCCAAACTCATCCTCTTCTGCTGCTAAAATGGCCTTACTATTAGGTGGATCTAAACTAAAGGAGCATTTGAAAGTAAAAGCTTTGGAAGGGATATAAAAGTCCATTTCTGGGAGTTGCATGAGTCCAATGTATATATATAAATAAATAAATATATAGTTCATTTTGCCTTGTTTTATCCATCTGAAGTCTCTGGCTAACACTGTGCTACTGTTACTGCAGCTACAGGAGACTGAATTGCTTCCCTATGAGGCATCAAAATCAACTAAAATGCATTACCTTCTGTAATGTTATTAATGTCCAAGGACTACAACATGCCTGGACAGCCAGCACGGCAGACAAATCCCATCTAACAGACAAACTAAGAAAAATTTCTGAGGATTTACACTTCCTTCAAGACCTTCTGTTCACAGTCTGTCCTGTGGAGCTCTTAGCCAGTGAATCTGTTGATCCTGAATTTTAGGAACAGTGACAGGAATTTTTGGAGGGAGGAAACGTTTTTCTTCCATGCCATGAAATGGGGTGTGCCTTCCTCCCTGCCAATTGCTTCTGTGTTTTGCGGTGGCCATTCATCTCATCCTCTTTTGATCAATTACATTTTTAGGAGGATGGAGAGAAAGAGAAAAGCATTTGGGACGACAGCTCAGAAACACAGTCCTTGCAATAGGGCTACTTTTGAGGAGTTTCAGCAACTCCTACAAAGTTTCCCACCGGTGAGAAATCTGCCAGCTCCACAGGATATCAACACACTCAGGCCAACAAACATCAAGGGGAAGTTTCACCTGTTGTAGGCTTAGGAAACTCAGCATGGATGGAAGTTCAGTTTTCCCAAAGTAACTGTAACTTCACATTCAAACGTGAAAGAAATAAAATCTAAAGTCAAATACAAATACATAGGAGGTCTTGACTTCCACTGGCAAAAGAGCACCTTCAGCTACAGTTTGGAGAGCTGCAAGGTAGTGGCTTATGCTTGTGTAATTGGGCAGACTTCAGAGTCTTCAGAAACAAATGAGACAGCCACATTTTAAAGCTGTTATTTAGACTGTAATATTAGCTTGTCTGCCACTTAAAAACAAGTATATGTTGGGGCTCTTTATGCTGTAATGGAGAGCACTTGTAACCAGGAGGGAATGAGTCTTTCTATCTATCACTGCAAGGCGGCCGCTTCTGGGATGAAACTTGGTAACTGATTAATAACACACAATGGTATTACATCACAGTTTAGGCAGCAAGAGAAGTAATATATCCAATTAAAACGGCAGGGGTAATTTAAACAGGCAGATTACAGTAATTACCCAGGTTGGAATTTGGCCAGGACAAATGGGTTAACACCCCTACTCTAAATAGGAACGTTGTGGGGTTTTTAATGCCTGCAAATAGTTAAGATTTTTATTTCCTATCTTGCCCAAAACAGAAAGGGTTTGTATTTGCTCTCACTGCTGCTGTTCTGTAAAGCTGGAAGAAATTCTTAGAGGTCAGTAAGTTTTATACTGCTGCAGTAAAATAAAAGTTTGGCCCAGTGTGCTGCAGCCCTGTGCAGTTCAGCAGAGGCTTGGGGGGACAGCATCTCCTACGGAATCATTAAATTCTGCTGGAGCTTAGGTATTCCTTGGATAGGTCCCATCCGGCCCTGACCTGGTCTGACCCTACTTAATTTATGAGCTTGGATGGGATCGCTGGTTCCCAGGAATGACACTGTAGTAAGCAACAGGCTGCACTCTCAGACTCCTGTCTTCCCTTCCCCTTATAAAAGTCTTCTTCTGTACTGTGGTACATAATTAGTAATGAATGTTACCAAGGTGGATTTAGAGTACAATCAGTGGAAAACTGTACTAGTCCCACTAAATCCCTAAAATATCATCTCTGTAATGGAGATCAAGGTCTGCCTCGTGTTTTAGCCAACCACTTCTGGCTGCAGTTGCACACGCTTTGTTTTTGAAAGATGTAAGCTCTAAGAATCTAATGCAAGGAGACTATAACTTTTAATGAATCAGGCCCTTAAGGTTTACTTTTCACTTATTAGTTTTGGAATGCAAAATACATAGTTAAATAAGATAATAATAATTCCCCAGTATCATCCAATTATAAATCTTAATATCTATAAAAGCCCCACATGAAACAAGAGTTCTACATGACAAGCACAAAAGGATTTGTGCTAGACTTTCTTTTAATCCAACATAAACAGAAGAATAATTCAATCAATCAGTTCAAACAATTTCTAGAGCAAAAAATAAAAACTATCCTAGAATGATAAATGGGGCTTTGAACACCACGTTATCTATGACTTTGGGAGAAAAAAAAATCTAAGACAGTATGAGGAAAAGTAAGCACAACAGAACAGTATTAATTCAAGAAGCCCTAAAATCTGTACCAATATTTAAAATACAAAACTTTTCATGTAAAGAAAAAAAAAGGCATAAGAGAAGAAACAACAATTCGCTCACAAAATGGATGTTACAGTTACACTAACATAAAATAGATTCCTAATAAGCAATTTTGCAGATGTTATTTCTGCTCGGATCTTATATTGATTCAAATAACCTTTGCAATAATTAGCTGTAGCTCAAAAAAGATAAACAAATCATGACAATACACCATTGTTCTGGACAAAAGATAGAGAGCACTTCAGTGTTTCTAGCCCTGATCTCCAATTTGCTTATTATTAGAGAAGACAGGAGTAAATACAAAAGCTGGCTATTTCAGCCAGGCAATAGCTAATGCCAAGAAGAGAATGCGCATTCAAAGCTGTCCCAACTTGCTGCCTAATGAGTAGCAATTAATCCATCTTATTGTATTTCAAAATGCTGAAGACTCCATTCACATCAAAGGGAATTTTTCAAGGCTTTTATCATTGTTCATTTAAAAAGTATAGAGCTATCTTTAGCATTTTATAATTGACAACAATATTTTCTTTTTATTCCCCAATGGGGAATGTAGAATAATGGATTTTTAAACATGTAATACATGTGAACTGTAGGCATTTTAATGTTTCTTTTTGTTTCTAATTAATCTTGCACTATGAAAAAAAAATCTGATGTGAAAGCCTAAGATAGATGTATATCCTGCTGTGAACACCTTTACTCTGATTATGTACAGCTTCTAATCCATCTTTTCTCCTGAATGGACAGAGATGACTTTGGCTCCCTGTCAGTGCAAAAGTGGGAAATGCTGCAACCTAACGCTATGGACCAGTGTATTTGACACGGAAATACAACACTAGAGTGTAAAAATTCTGCTTTGCCTCCCCTAGTCTCTGCATGAGGGGAAATGCCATGAAGAGGAGCCGCCTTTCAGATCTGTCTCCAAGGACAACTTTATCTCAGCCTCTCTTCCCATCTTCATGAGATTAAATTTCTCAAACTTCAGGAAGATTTTAATAACCTCAGTAAATTCAGATTAAAATCTCTACAATAGGAGTATTTTCCAGCTGTAAAAAGATTTAAAATACATGCCATCCCTGGAAGGGCTGAGGCGATGTTCTTTACTGGTGGTCTTGAAATGAAGCAATAGCATTCATGGGTGAAACTTCACTTTCTTGCAGGTGAAGGATCCATCCACCCAGAGTGACTGTAGGCACTTATCATCACAGACAAGACACTTTGCTGGACCAAGCAGACTTTATGGTGTGCAGGTGAGCTTTCAGCCTGCTAGGTAGGTTTCAGTAACAGTCTGTCCAGTGCCATGGGTGTGGATAGCTCTGAAATCCTCCCGTCCGTCTGGAGTTTTGCAGAAGATAAACACGAGAAAACCTGCCCAAATCCTCTCCTCGCCATGATCAGGTTTCAGACCAAGGCAAGACAGTATACGGTGTAAAATAAACTCTGCTGGTACTTGGGGAATGAGGGTTATTCATATATACCCTTCATCAAACCAAGAGGCCAGGAAAAATGGGACTAAGAGGCCCAGGTCAATGGAACAGATCAGATTGGCCACATCTTGAAAGAAAATTGACATCAGATGCATGTGGGGGCTTTAAGCAGTAACTACTTCCCTGGATGCCACTGATCATGGATTTTACAGAGCAATTGCACGTGCCAGCTCATTGTTAGAAGGGTGAGTTGGCATAGAATAGGTTGGGTTGGAAGGGGCCTTAAAGATCATCTTGTTCCAACCCCCCTGCCACAGGCAGGGACACCTTTCACCACACCAAGTTGCTCAGAGCCCCATCCAACCTGACTTTGAACACTTTCAGGGATGGGGCAGCCGCAACTCCTCAGGGCAACCTGTTCCAGAGTTCTGGAACTTTATGTAAAAAGTCACTTGTGTAAAAAGCAATCCTTCCTATCTTATCCTTGGTCAATCCTTCACCAGGAAATGTGGTCAGCACCTGCTCCAGGAGAACAAAATCCTATTCTTCCTGAAAACGTTAATGGGGCAGTCCAAGCTGCTGCCAAAATGGTCCTCATTGAAACAATGACCACTTGCAAGTGCTGCAGTGTATTCCCTTTGTCTTCCTTTTGCAGCAGTGATGTCCTTTTCAGGTGGTTTTCAAAGTCCTCTGCAATCTGCATTATGTGAACCTGCTTTAGCAGAGGGGGTTGGACTACACGATCTTCAGAGGTTCTTTCCAACTGCAACCAGTCCATGATTCCGCGTGATTCTGTGCGATGATGGACCATACAGATGCTTCAATAAAAAAATAATATGAAAAATGGGCAGTAACACTAACAAAAGATCTGGAAGAGCAAGGTTACATGTCAGGTTCAAAAACAGTGGCTTCCACCACTTCCAGGAAGTACTTGCAGTTCCCCAGCAGGAAGAGCGAGAGCTCTGTTTGTTCTTCATCAGGCAGCAACCTTATGGCACCTTCTGACATCAAAGTTTCATCTCTTCCATGTGGGGAGTAAAAGGTCTGTGGGAGGCTGCCTCTTCTCCAGAAGGGACTTGTACAAGGGGCAGGTGTCTTGCCATGGCTCCTTCTTGCTTGAGATCAAGAATGGCAAGGACGAGATGAAGGAGCTCTGGAGAGCCTGGCTCCTTCACCCTTCCTGGGTACCCCTCAGGCTTGGGGCTGTGGAGGAGTAACCAGGGCTGTGCCAGGATTCCTGAGGGAGCTCATCCTGGAAGCAGGGGTCGGACCCATCAGCCAGCAAGACCCAACGCGAACAGCTAGGGCACCGTTTGCAGTCCATGATCTCTGGAGGGCAGCAAGGCCAGGGGCCAGGAAACCTCTGCCACCAGTGTGCACTCAGTCCTCACTGTGACGTTGCAGAGAGTTGAAGCCAATGACCCTGCAGAGGGTCAGGGCATGGGTATGGGGAATCTTCCCTAGGACATCAGTTCCTTGCAGTAAAATGGCAACTCCCCCGCTTTCTTCCCAGAGCTGCAGCCCATGGATGGGTGAGAAAGGGCAGCAAGGCCTGGAGCCCTTACGAAATATTTTGTTGTCCAAACAGATCTTTCCTTCTTCAGGAGACTCCTTAAAGTGAAAATTCCCTCCAGATCTCTACTTACTGCAATGTCACCTAAGCTAGGGGTCTCAGATATTCTCAGGGTTTGGCTACTTCTTTCTTCTTTGGGAAGCTTTAATAAAAATTAGACAGTAGGCGCACTACTTAAAAATGCCTTTTGCTTTATCGGTGTCTTCATATTTTAAGCTATTTTGGTCATTCAGAAAGGGAAATATTTTAGAACGGCAAATCCAATATTTGTGTTTGGCCCCTAGGGCTGTATTTGGCACCTAGGTGGGCTTCCTGAATTTTGCAGCCCTGAGCGCTCACCAGCGCTCGAACTCCAAGAGCTGCTGGTGCTCGGCACCTCTGAAAGTAAGGCCACCTGTTTACATACTTGACTTTAGGCATCAAGGCTCGACAATTTAAGCTTAAAATGCTACATGTCTCCGTATTATTGCACCCTGGGTTAAAAA
Source organism: Sclerurus mexicanus (assembly GCA_013396755.1). Taxonomy (NCBI): domain Eukaryota; kingdom Metazoa; phylum Chordata; class Aves; order Passeriformes; family Furnariidae; genus Sclerurus; species Sclerurus mexicanus. Next base: position 747,079 of record VWZF01006548.1, read on the forward strand.
GCGGTACGTTTTAAGTCGTCTTAGTTGTCCTTTCCGAACCCCAACTGCTCAGCCAGCGCAGCTAAAAAGCCAGCCACCAACAGCCAGAGAAGCCTGCCAGCATGCTGCCCACTGCGGCCCAAAAACCCAGTGCTTCCGTCAAGGGGGCCTGTTACAAAGCCAGGCTGTTATTTCTGTGCTGCAGTTCAAGGGTGGGGGTAAAGCAAATCTGCAGCGCTCACCCGCTTAGTGCTGGGAAATTGCTTTCCGAAACGTTGTGCTTTTGGGCTAGAACAAAAACGTGATTTGTTCTCATCTGGGCGAAGGGGGGGAAAAAAAAAAACCAAAAAAAATCCACCGAAAGGAAAAAGGGAGGGGGAAAAAAAAAAAAAAAGGAAGGGAAGTAAAAGATTTACAAGTTCCTTCGCTTGTTATTAAAAAAAAATAAAAGGAAAAAAAATCGACAGCAAAAACTGCAAAACTCCCTCTTCCACTTTTAAATAGTGTGAAAACACAAAACACGTCTCAAAGATCTCCTCTAGAAAACTTGAAAAAATAAGCAATCCAAGAAACCCCTATTAAGCATTTCCAAGAGTTTCTTTTCAGCCTTAGAACATATTTTATTGAAAGCAGGGAAAATGGGGACATGTACAATTCATCATGTCAGATTAAGCAAACATACTTAATATTCCCTGAACGGGACTCTGACCGAGGCTCTCCAAAGATTAAATGTCAATAGCTTACTTTAGAAAACTTATATTTCAGGGAATCTCGTAAATAGTGCATAACTTGAGGTGATACTAGATTGTACTCTAGAAACACCTCACATGTAGAGCAATCTGGATAAGCTGTGCTCTCTGGCACTTGCAATAAATGATCTGTTTTAAGTATTCTTGATGGCATTTCAGAAGCACAGACAAAAAGCATTTGGGAATGGAAAACAATTACCCCCATTACCCCTCTGGAAAAAGAAAAAAGAAAAAAAAAATTAAGAGAAAAGGCATCTACACAAACTGCGTAAAACCCCTGTGTATTTAAATACACTCCTAGCACTCAACTGCTAAAAAGTGAAATCAAAAATGGACTAACGGGTTAAAAACCAGGTTTAGGTGCTGAGCTGTTACGAAGAGTAGTTCACCTTGCGTTTGGACGGTGTTAAAACGACGCTTTTAATGTGGGTGCTAGTGCAGGAACCGGAGATTAAAACACAAAGAGACGCAGACAGCTCCCACATGCAGGAAAAGGAGGTTACAGGCACGGCAGCCCCAGCGCTCGCCCATCACCGCGGGGAGGAGGAAGGGACAGGCATAGCAACCACAAGCCCAAAAGCAGAAAAGCGCATACCTTCAGCTTGGAATGAAAATCACGAGATTTCCTTCTGGCAAGAACCTGAATGTGACTAGACACCTGCAGGGTAGGGGAAGGGAGGAAACAAAGGAAAAGCCTGTAACCATGGAGATGAAAAGCCCCCTACAACTGGGCAAGCCAAACGTACCTTAATGGCGGCTTGAATTTCTCGAACTTTCTTTCTTGCTAAGACCTGTATGTGACTAGACACCTACATTGTTCAGGTTTATAGAAGGGGGGGGAAAAAAAAACAACAAACAAAAGAAAAACAAAAAGCAAATCAAATTTTAAATGTCTATATTTTTTTTTTCCTTAAGAGAAAAAAAAAAAAAAAAGAAACTTTTCCGAGGGGTGGAAGTTATTTGCATCTTCAGTAAGCTCTGCTGTTAAAGATACCACATTCCCAGCCAGATACCAAGCTCTTAGCACTGAGGCTTAACAATACAGGTCATCACTGCAGTGACTTGATTAAGGAGGGAAAAAAAAAAAATAAAAGAAAGGAAAAAGACGTGTAACCCACCAGGTTGTGCATTCAGCTACAAGACAGAAGACACAGTTCACAGCTGGACGCAGCCCATGTGTTTGGTACCGATCCCATCCATGCCCAGGCCTGGTGCTCTTGCATGGGGAGCCCACAGGATTTCTACCCCATCTGCTGTGGATGCAGATGCCCACTCTGACCATTTGCCACTAGGCTTGAGACGTAACTTGGCACCAAGAAACTTTATCCATTATTTATTGTGCTCTGCAGCTCCAATGAGAAGACTCAGGCTGCGTTTCGACTCCACTGAAATGCTTTAAATGCTGGCACAAACAATAAAATGCTGGCACCACACAGGTCCCTGAACACGCGCTGGCTTGCTCTGTAGTCCCAGCATCAAGTCTGCCCACATAACACTCACGTAAGTGGGGACCAGTAGCTTGACATCAGCTTGAGGGATGCCCAGGTTTGGCCCACGGCCATTACATTTTATTGAGAAATTTGTGTAAAGCCAGTCCTGCACTACACCAGTTATTGTACAGAAGTTGTCTGTGCAGTGAAGGGTCTGGGACTGAACTGACATTTACCCAGGGACATGCTGAAATCCATGCTATGGATGGTGAGGGTTTAATGATGCTGCCCAGCATTGCTCGGTAGTGCTCAGCATCCTACAGCCTCCTGTGTGAAGGTTTAAAACCTGCAGTGATGGTAAAAACCGCTAATGGGAAGCCTCTCATTCTTGTTTGACCCAGGACATACCGTATCAGGTGGTGCACATTTTTCCTAAATAAGTTACAATTCCTGTCTGGGAAAGAACAAAGCAGAGGAGAAACAATGCTTTCCTCCCTCTGTAAGACTATTCCATGACAATAGTACCAAAAAGCCTGTGTTTTAGTAGGGAAGTGAATAGTAATGGATCAATGAGCACAGTCCCTGAAGGCCACCTTCAGAGACTCCTTTGATAAGTAGCTCAGGAACCAGTTTGCAGTAATTCAGAGTTATATTGCTGCTTACTGAGCAATTCTGCAGTCAAACACTTAGACCAAGTTTGCACACATGTTCATTTGTTTTGCTTTCAGTGGAATATTAGTGGTGTTAAGGGTTGTACAAGAAGCACAATCGAAACATTTAATTGCTCAGTTAAAACATCAGAAAAAAATTTTCTAAGCAGCCAGTCTAAAGTGATTTATGACACAGCCACCATAGAGGGATGCACAAGTGTGGAGGCAGACATCACCATATGTAACCACAACCCTCTTGGTTTCTTGGCACATGCTGGCCAAGGATCTAGCTCCAAGGTCTGCATTTTGACTCCTGATGCAACTTTATGATCCCAGCATAGCCCCCAACTTTTGCAGCTCGCATGGGCACGGCAGAGCAGAACTTGGGACTTCGTCTTTTCTTTCTGATTTCTTAGCCAATCTTTGGTTTGTTGCTTTTGCACACGCTGCAGTTTCTCTCTTTCCTCGTGCCTTTTCTTAATCCTTCATACACGTGTTTTCTTCCTACCTGACAAGGGACACCACCCAGGGCAAACCAGCACCCACAAGTGCTTTAAATCCAAGTGCTGGCAGCATGTCATCTTTGAGTGACCTTTCCCTGCACTACAGAACAGGTGTATCATGCAAGTGTGAAGCCTCTGCCTTCCCCTTTGTCACACACGTGGATGGGGAGGAGTGGAATCTTGCACATGATGTTAGAGAAAGCAATGGGACTGCAATCCGTTTTTAGACAGCACAAGGTTTTAGTAACCACTGTGTAAACTACACAGAGCGTGTGCCTTCTACCAGGCTGCTGATCACCGTGAATATTATGAATTAAAGGATTTAGTTACATGAGATGCATTAATGGTTAGCTGATAATCATTTGAAAAAAAAATTTAAGACTGGTTTGAGGTTTATTCTGGCTCTTTGATGAATGAAATCTTACCGTGGTCACAGACCAGGAGCATGAAGGCTCTTTGGGGACTTTTTTAATTGTTTTTTTTATTCTGTAGCAACTACTGGCCATGAGCTGAGAGCATGATTATGATCAGTTCTGCTAGATTGTTTATATTTATTTACTTCTCATATCCAAGAATCATAACTTCTATTATATCAGCAAACTCTCGTGACTTTTAAGAAGTTCAGTTATTTGCCGTGTCAAAATAATCACTATATTCTGTAGTTATAACATAGAGAAATTGGCACAATGCTTTATGCTTTTGCTTCAACTTTTGAATTTTTCCACAAATATGGGGCAATAACAGGTTCATGCACACATAGATTAATAAAAAATTCATCCTCAAACCGCCACTGAAATGATGATGCACAACATAAACCCCAGGGTTTTAAATATTCTCTAAACAGTGTATTTAATCTAAACAGTGAAGTCAACACATCTTCTCATCAGAGCTGAAGCAGAGACAGCCACTGCAGCCAAAAATGCCATGTTTTATCATTCACTGACATGCATACTTCCCCACTGGGTTATTTTACCTGCTTCCTGGTCCGTGTCTTCCCTGTTCTAAGTTTGATGTATCTGGCTATCAATTCATTCCTACCTGAAACAAAATAAAAATCATGATAAGGGACAGGCAGCATCACATCCATAAACGCCATCAAAAGACCACGTTTTAACATGTGACCCCCCCCGGGCAGGGGAGGTTTATGTTTTCTTACACACACCCCATCTTTCCCTCGCAAATGATTTATCAGTGTTTCTCATTGTTCACCAGCATTTCCCCTCCATCTCCTTGCCAGGCACTGTAAGTGCCACAGGAGCTACGCAGAGGGCTCTGAGTTCGGTGTTTCCCCACTGAAATCCTACAGCTGGTGGCAGGCAGAGAGGCACCTCCTCGGCCAGCGGTGGAGCCCAGGATGATGCCTTGCTGGAGAACCTCCCATGCTGGGGGTTGACAGAAGGTCTGGGCTCTTCTGGTTTTGGTTCCGACTGCTCCGGGTGCTGTTTCCCCCCCTGGACCAACTGGCCCCCTGTTGGGAGGAGTGGCTGGTCTTGAGCAGGTTGCGCGCCACCCGAGCCAAAGTGCAAATCACCCAGATGTTACAGCTTTTCTCCAAGTTTTATTTCTGCGAGGAGGACAGCAAAATCTGTCCTTCCTGCCAACTCGGCCTCCTCCAGCGACAGAAGTCACTGTCCCAGTTCAGCAGGTTGTCAATCACACCCCTAACTCTACACACAAGAGCGGTCGCCCTGCGGTGCCAAAGTTCTTGTGGCAGTGGGGCCAATCAACACCACGGTTTGTTATTCAGACCTCTATTTCTCTTGGAAATGTAAAGTATTTCCAAGCCTCTAAAATGACTGTTTGACTCTTCTTCAGTCACACATTATGCTACCTAATGCAAACTAACATTTTCTTTCCAAATAACTTCCTTCCTAGCTATTGCTGACATGGGAGATAACACAGGTTTTATGTGGTGTCCTGTTTATTTTCTCTGCATATTATGTTACTTCTCCATGAGCTGTAATAACTTAAATATACTTGTTCAACAAGTCCTAAGTTTCCGAGCTATTTGCATTCAGCACAGGGGATAAGTAGCTCATGTGTAGAAAACAAGAAAACTGATTTAGCAGCAAGCTGAAAATGGGGAGGTTAAGAAAATAACTTGTCACCCACCAAGTTATTTAAAGTGGATGAGTACATAACTGAGGAATGCAGAAAATTGTATCAGCCAGGGCTTCAAACTCTTCCAGTTCGATGCGCTCGGGGAGAGATGGGGAAGTTTGGAAGTAGCCTGCCTATATCTGAAGGGCATTTTGTTGACTGAAAGATTGAACACATTTAGTCCAACGAGACCTTCATTTTCCTTTTTCCTCATGCCTCTCCCTTTGAGCCTTATTTTACACCCTTTGTACCAAACATCTCACGGTTCCGATGTCCTCCATATTCAGCAAATGAGTACTAGAACATGAAATATCAACGTGCTTCAGAGCAGAGCTGTGTTTTCCCTTATTCCCGTTTTGTTTTGGTCTGGACCGTGTGCCACGGTTCCCACAACGTGCCACTGTTACGGTGACGTGAGGTTTGTAACTCTTCAGCAGGTCTCTCCAGGACAAACTTCAAGATGTAAATTTTGCGTGAGCAAACAGTTACACAAACCAGCAACATTTCTGCACACAAATGAGGGATTTCCGTATGCAAACAGAGAAGCAGCTAGTTACCTGACTTCATGCACAGACCTTGTCTTTAGGCTGAACAGAAGTTCTGCAGCCTCTTGTGCTCACAAGATACTTGCCATCTGCAAGGAGCCAAGTGCCTTTGTGTTCATGGGGCGAAACCAGGGGAATGCTCAGCCTCTGAATCTCTCTATTCTCATGTTCTTTCTCATAATTCAAACAGTAGCCCGCAAGAGCCCTCTCCGACCTGGTGAGATTCAGAGAGAGATCACCACATTCCTGCAATCACCAGTGAGATAGGTGGTGCGAGCATTTTCGTATTTCTAAATGCACATTTTGATTCAACTGGAATGCCCCCCTTCCAGAAAGTACCTGCTTTGCATATGTTTAAGTATGTGCATACATTAATGTCCAGAATGTTTTTTTTTTTCTTTTGCAAGTGGCTTGTCGGGTTGTCCTTATCAGCAGCTGGTGACTCTGCAGGGTCAATGACACCATAAGGTGATGAAAAGGATGCGTTGCCATCTCTTGTCCCTCTGTCTATGCTGAAGATGTTTCAAATACATGGGCACGGCACAGGTCACCCTAGTCAAGCCTTGCCCATTAAGGCAGCTCTGTGCAGCCCTTGGCCACAGCTGAGATTTCACAGTTTTCTTTCCAGTCAAGAGAGCTAAAAAATTATTTTTAAAGGAAAGCTCAGGTTCCCCGGCATCCACTTGACAGGAAAAGCAGCTTTATAAAAACCACCAAGGACTGAAAATCTAGACACTATATTATTCAAAATACCAGTCAAGTGCTGTCTCTGGTTGAGTCCCAGTCTATCCATGAAGTGCCTTGCCATAAATCAAGGCCAGGGGGTTTCTCTAGCCACTCTCTAACCCAGCAGGGGTGTGACTAACAAGATTATGGTTTTGCCAAGTGATCACTTCCATTAAGGTGAAGGGCTAGCCAGAGCCTACCTCCAGAAGAGTCAACAGGGTGGAACAATTTGCCTTAACTTGCAGTGAGGAGGAACTCAACAAGGAACCATAAGAAGTGGTCAAGGCAAAAGCCTTCCATACGTTTTTCTTACTGTCATGTTCTCAACACAGCAAAGAAACATGAGCCAGGTTTAGCCAGAGCAGGACATATTGAGGCTCACTAAACACCTTCTGCCCAGCCACAATGATCTGAAAAGATATAAATCCGTCTTTGGACCACCAAAAGCCATAAATACAAACATAAACACTGCCTGACATATACAGGATAGATGCCCCCGAGTAAAAGTTTACAGCCTTGATGTTATCTACCAAACACTGGTGCTGGTGCTCTTCTTTACCAGCTCTGACAGATCCTAACAGAAATGATCTTATCTCCAGATCAACTAAAGTCCAAACAGGATTTTAAAGAAAGAAAGGCTTAACAATCCTAAAAACACCCTTTCCTGTTCTTGGGAATGAGAAGAGTCTGAAACAAAAGGAAGCTCAAGGAACTTCTTTAATTATTAGAAAACTTAGGGTGAATAATTAATAAATAAGTCATTAATTAATAGATCTGTTTTCTCTAAGAAGAGCTCAGCTGTGGAAATACTTCCCATACACAGTCTCCCTCTCTCTCCTTGTCATATATATCCGGGAAACTACCTGGCAGAAGAGCAGAGGTCATGTTTGTGAACTGTAAATGTCCAGCTCCTTCTTCTTGTCATTCCCTATGACAGTCTCCTACTTTGAATGTTTTGGTTCAGGTATCAAAATGATGTATGTGGAGGTGCCTGGTCCGATAAAACATCTTCACTGCACAGGAATCTTTTCCAAGGGTCTTGAAAAGATCAGGAGAGGACCACAACAAATATTTTACAAAGCTGCTTCCTGGGGTTTGCTTTTTTCCCTTTTTAATTCAGACTTTACCTGTCATGTCATTCCGTACTGTCAGTGCAATTGCAAACTGTAGTTCTCCCTGGACTGATGCTAAGAGGCATTTTACACCACAGAACACCTTTTTTAATCATCACATGGAGTATAAGGGGAGTTCAGCTAGAAAGCAGTGCAGATGCTAAAATCCTGCTTTATGGAGAGCCAGACCTCACTGTGGGCCGCTCCTGGGGAACAGCAGAGTCCCCAGGGCAGCCCTGCTCCTGCCAAGCAGTGGGACACAGGCTCCCTACGCCTTCCCAAACTCCTGCCCCGTCCCTGAGTGCCGTCACCCTGAACAGGGTAGTGTGCTGTGCTCCTGGACACCTCTCAGGCAGCACGGCAGGCTGACATTTCTGCTCTTCTTGTTCAAAATAAGTAGAAGCAGCTGCAAAGTGGGGAGGCTCCCACCCGCCTCTCCTCGGGGAAGGCAGTTGTTGTTCTAACAGAGGGCCCTTGTACAGGGAGCCTTCCCCCACCAACCTTATTTCCAAGAACAGCCTAAAGCAGCCAAGCATCAGCCCCTACATGAGGCTCTTGGGTCAACCCTTGGTGCTAAGGGTGCGTTTGTCCCCACTTACCCAGCACGAGCAGGGCCCCCGAAGGTGAAAACCAACCCCTGACTAAGGAAGGTGTAACTGGCAACTCCTCCATGGGACACAAATGGCACCACAAATGCACAGGAGGCACCAGACCACCATAAGCACCTCTACCAGGACCTACACGAGCTGTGGACACGTCCCCAGCCACACCGTGTCCCTTTTCCTGGGTCCTGGTCATAGGCATCCCTGCTAAAACCCAGTCCCTGCCGGCAACAGGGCAGTGAAGCCGGTGCATCGCATCCCCGCGCAGCCGCGTGGCGGGCGGGCATCTTTATTTAGAACATTAATGACACAAATTAAACCTCCGCCCCTCCCAGCTCCCAGTAATAGGCACCATCCGAATGTGATAAAAATAGGCAAGTGTGGGAAATAAAGCCGGTTAGCAACTGGAAAATGAACAGCTAATCTTGAAAAGTCTTCATACTCAGCAAAATGATTCAAGCAACAGAAGAGGAAAAGCCTATTCTTTTCAGATAAGGGTGTGCTCTGAATTTCTCCAAATTCTACAAGACCGTAGCCCCAAACGGGTATTTCACATCCTGACCACGAAGGCTGGGGGCAGACCTGCACAACCATTTCGTCTCCTGAATCATTCACACAGCCACGTTTTCACCACGGCGAACCTTTTTCAACTTTTTGTAAACTCCATTTCTGGTCAGCCCTGCTCCAAAACGATTGCAAAGTGCTGCACACGTGCCTGGGGGTCAGATTTGGAGAGTCGGCAGGAATTGTGCCGGATGAGGAAGCAGGCTGTGGGTGCTCTCGTGGGACAGTCCCTGTAAGCAAACCCTAGATCTTTGTCTAGCTGCTGAGCGTGGGCTGGATCCAGATCCCAGCCCAGGCTCTGGGGGTCCATCGATGGACACTGTCAGCAGGGATGTGCTGGTTTGAGCACTTTCCTCATCAGAAGGCGGGCACAGGGCCCTTGGGTGGTGGAGTTCACAGCCCATGGAGGAAAAGTCTCCACAAAGTCACAGTGCTCAGCCCCAGCACTTTTCTGTTCCATTCTGCCAGCGGAATATCCGGCTTTGGGAGATCTCGCCTAGAATTCGCCTTCCTGAAGACACCTTATAGCTAAATTGGCTAACAAAAAGCCTCTTGTAGATAAAAGAGCTCTGCGAGTCAACAACTGGCTAAGCAGTTTAAAGCCCTAAGTAAGGCATCCTCTATTTAAACGTTATAGGCAAATCTAATTTAAGCTTTTAAAAATATTATGGGCAGGTGTTTAAGTCTTGGGCACAGTGGGCTGGGAGGGGGCTGGGCGCCGCTTCCCAGGCGGGCAGCATTTTGTTCAGCCAAGCTTTCTGCAGAAGGGCCACGTGACGGAGGCCAAATAAACAGCATCTGGGGATTTTCAATTACAGACCTTCACCCAGCATGCCTGCACTGTAATCTCTACCAGATGAGGCTCAGGCCTCACTATTTTCAATAATTCACACACTGTGTACACATAACATGACAATAAGGGCATTCATGCAACCGCCTGATTCGCACATCAAAGCTCCCAAATGGCCAGCTGTAAGCATGCTTACTGCTGAATAATTCATTCTTTTCACAGGCTTGAAAAAACGCTCAGCGGGAGTTGGCAAGCTTGTGTTCTTTCCTGTGTGGTATGCTAAACTCAAATTTTGAAAGAGGTACAGCCCCGCTAAAAAGAGTCAGAGATACAACTATTTAAATGTGCATTTGCGAGCTTTCGGATGGCTGCTCGCAGAAAAGAAAAGGGAAAAAAAAAGAAAAAGAAAACAAAAAGAGGGGGAAAAGAAGCATTGCATTTCCAAGTGGTTAGCAGAGATAAGATGAAATAACCTACACGTCTCCTGAGGCAGGTGGTTAATAGAAATAAAACGATAAAACTGTTTTCTGGCTAGTAAAATGATTTTTACACATATTATTCCTGGCTAAATATCTTAGATATACCAGGCGCATAACAGTCAACAAGTTCAGCAGACTTGAAATTTCCTCACACTTAGCATAAATTTTCTACTAGATGGCAAACAGGGTTTTATTTAAGACTAACACATACGAAAAAGGCAAACACAGAAACACCAGAGCTAATTCTGTAACTCCTGTTTACTGTTCTCACAGATACGGGTTGAATACTAATTTCTAGATGATATTTTTAACAACTCCAAATTTGCAGCTGTGTCTCTGAACATTTAGGTTGCAAGCAGTGAGCGTTCCAGATTTTGTAATGCCTTGACTTAACACAACGGAAGCATCATTTCTTTAAAAGGAAAAAAAAAAAGGAGAAAAAAGAAGGGTCTGCTTCATAATATCAAGTTTTCTTGACTGTCAATCAATGCCCGAACCAGCGGGATCAGCTAGTCATGACCTCTCCTTATAGCAAACACATGCTGCTTACCAGCTGTGGACTGTGTTTTTTACATCCTTTTCTCTATCATTCAGAATGGCTTCCTCCTAATCACAATAATCCCAGAAGTGCTAAAACATATCAATCGTCCTTTAAGCCCTGCCTACAAAAGGCCAGCCGTCCAGCCTTTATGGGCTTGTCCAACAGCAGCTGATACTTCATTCAACTACAAATCCAATTTAGCAGTTACAAGAGGTTTAGCATCACTGGAAAAATATTGGTGTTGATCCTGCACTCTTAAGTCAGCAAATATTCCTTTGCCATATTGTTTAGCTTTTTCTGCCATATTTACACTCCTGCTGGATTTCCTTGAGTGACTTCAACAACAGCATTTAACCTCTGAACTGGTAATATCTACAGCTGATCCAACAGCGATTTTTAAAATATGTTTACCACAATTACAGAAACATAAGCCTATTTGTATTCCAACTGTTACGACCCTGAAGGAAACCCAAAACAATCAGCAACCCTAAAAACAAACACAGTCATTTTGCTCAAAACCATAGAACACACTTTATGTACCAGTTACGCAGGGTGTTATTTATTGCCCTTCAGGCGAGTTCATGGCAATTCTTTCACTTATGTATTTTTAATTGCCAAGTGAGCCGGTGCAAACGCTCTCCTGATCCCCCTTCGCTTTTTTTCCTTCTTTGTGTTTGCCCCCTCTTTAAGCAGCAGTAATGTGTAATGCTTCAAGTGGGGAGACCCTATCTAAGGAATTTATTACCTCCTAGCCCAAATCTGCCGATCTGTGGGACCACTCAGTTTAGGCAGCCTTTAACAAAGGCAATATAAGGCAGGAGATTTCACTCGCTTTGTGGAGAAAATAACCAGTCTCAAACCTGCGTGAAGCAACGGATCTCCATCCGTCTGCAGGGACACTTGCCAGGTGCCCGGGGCCACCCAGCTCACCCGCAGCCGAGGACAAAGGCGGGTCCCACAGTCCCCAGGGGACCGGGTGGGGGCAAAAAAATTCACCCATTGCCTTAGACCTGTTGGAGCTTGTTCTGCACCGAGTCCTTTGGGAGCCAAGGGTCCGGCCCTGCGTTTAGGCAGGGACCACGCGCAGGAGCGGCCGTGCAAGGGCAGGACCGTGGGGAGACAAAGAGAGCAGGGCTCCCGAAACGGGCTCCAAGGGCTGCCCCAGTGTATGCACACACACACACACACACAATTACAATAAGCCACTTAAATATTATTATACACAAATTAACGGCTTGCAAAGCATACCATAACTGGGTTGCCCGAGAGGAGAGGGAGAAGAAAAGATTCCAGAAACAAAAAAAAAAAAAAAACTGAAATAATCCCTTGGGATGCTAATGAGCGAACAATTACAGTGACTCATTGAAGTTATATCATAATGATACTTCCAAAGAAAAGAACTTTTTGTGCATTGCATTAAAACCAACAACAATAAAATGATCCCAGATTGAAGCAAGACCACAATTTAATTTACACGGCAAAAGGGAAATGACCTAATAGTAGCACAGAAAGATATTCTCCTCATGTCAAGTCTTAACCTTTTGGTTTTTATCCCAGCTTCAGTTTTAGAGAAAACAAAGAAAGAGACCCATAGACACATCTGGTTCAAAAGTCTTCATCACCATTAAGGCAATGCGTTGGATTCTGTTTGGCAGGTCTTCATACTGGGAAAGATTCCACATAACCAATGTTTATTAATTTTCTTCTTCTGAGTTTTTAAAAACACAGACAGAACATATTTCAAAAAGAGAGGAGTGATCCAGAGAGCTCTCTGAATATTCATTAATTAATATTTTGTCAGTGTTGGTTGTCTCAACAAAAGAAGGATTTACAATTTACTCTAAGCCCCATTTAATTAAAATTTAAATGTTACAAAAATACATGGATTTTATTTTTTTTTTTGCCCCTAGTAATTATTTTCTACTTACTATAAATTGTATTTTCCTGCAACCAAAAGCACATTTCAAAACAAACAACGATTTTTAGGCTTCAGAATATACAAAGAAATCCCCACAGGAGAAAAGCCCCAAACTTGACCTTTGCCATCTCCCTGGATCAGCTACAGATGTTTAGCAGATTATACAAAAACCTAGATGTCCTTAATCTGACATTCTGGTTTTCTTCCCCTGCCGTGAGAGGAACTCTCAGTAACCTATCTGCGAAGCCCCCGTGCCAATTCCACGTTGTTTTCCAAGGTGGCTGCAGTTTTTCAGCGACAGGAGCGGTTCAGAAAGGAGCAGACTCTTGCCCAACGCTACTGACAGAAAGTCTGATTTGGACAGGAATCCTTCAAACGCACAGACAATGGGCTGGCTGACCTGTCATGCATGATGGATGAGTTAAGGGGATTAAACCCACTATTTGCATTAGAATAGATAAAAATTAGCAAAATAGAATTTCTCAGTAGGTGGCTTCAGTCCTGTTTGTTCTCTTAGGCAAAATGAAGTTCATTTTTGAAGGAATTACGATTGTTTAAGTAACGTGTATTTGCAGAGAAGAAATTCTGGATGCTGGTTTGCTTTCTGTTTATTCTTTAAGAAATATACTTTAACAGTATCCTTTTCTCCCCATGTTTATTATTAAAGCACTACACAACTACAATATTCTAACCACTGTAAACTGTATGTATACCTTAATGCTTACATGTTTCCAAGCTGCATATAGCCCAAGAAAGTGGCTTGAGTTCAGAGAGAAATGATCAAAAAGACCAAAAAATTACATTAAATTGTGTATTGATGCTTCACTGAGGTTCTGAGTGCAAGCCTGTGACCCAAGAACTGTAAAAGGCAGATGCTTGAATCACTGCATGTTTCTTTTGACTACATTCATATTGCACACAGCGATGGTACTAAAAGACTCGGAGATGGCTGCACCGAGTAATGTAATGAAAGACTCCCCTAACAGAATAGCATTATATTGTTTACACAATACATCTTTGAAAGAAATCTGTACAAACAAATCAGCGCACACAAGCAGGCAAACAGATGTAGAAACTCCAGAAACATCCATGGACCGTTTCCCCTCACTACTGCTGAGAGCCACCAAGATTTGTCTGTCTGTCTGTCACGCAAGGGTTGTAAAAGCAGTGGCGGTCCTGCTCTTTGCAAGGCTCACACATCCCGAAAATCCAGCACCTCTTAAAACACACGTGTGTACTGCCAAATATGTTCTCGAACCAGTGAACGACCAGTCAGACCAGTGAAATATTGCACCGTGCCCTGTAGCAGCACTAACAGAAAGCAAAGCTGAGCCATTAAGGAGGTAAATTTCTTCCACTGATGACATTACCAACAGGAAAAGCTGTGACAGGATTTCTCAACTCAGCATTTACTGTAATGAGATTTTAAGCGAGCAGGTCACTTCTCTCGCTCAGAGATGGGGGTTCTGGCCAGATCCAGAGGTTGTCTAAAACAGGTCAGTGCCAGAGTCTGCAGCCAGGGATGGGGTCCCATCGCACAGCTCCCGAGGAAGGGAGTGTGCATCCACAGGACGGGGAGAACCTGGTGAGCTGCCTTCATTTTCAGCTCTACAGACCCTGCACTGGCATTTCATGCAACTGTTTGCAAAAAGCTGTTTGTTTAGCTTATGAATTATTTGGTGTCTGTGTCCTGTGCACTTATGATGTTTTATTTTCACAGCAGGTGCAAAGAGGTATTTAAATTTGCATTATGTTCAGGGTATTTGGACTAGGCTTGTGTTAGATGACAGCTTCTGACACCAGATGGGCCAGGAAGAGAAACGTTTGACCAGCATATGAAAGAGCTTGGGATACATCCAACACTAACCTTGGTTTCCAAGTTATTTCACAAGCACAGAGTAACATTTTGTGGAGATTTTATAGCTAACGATGTCATTCTAGCTACAGTACAATAAATATTTTGCTCCAATTACGAATCCACAAGAGAGGCCCATAACATACTTGATCTACAGGGTAAGTGATTTCTTGCAAACCCAATCTCAAAATGTTTAAAATTGAGACTCCTTTACTCTTTTTTCAGCCTAAAGAAAGACCTGTCCATATTTCCAGATGTGATACAAACCTGTCCACATCAGCTGCCCATTCCTGTCTCCCTGCACATCTTGGCTGGGTCTCTGATGTTCGAGCTAAAGCGGAGGACAACAATATCACTGTCCTTCTGAAGGATCCCCAAGACACCAGTCCAAGGGGAGAAAGAGAAACCTTCAAGTCATCATGAACTCTGGCATGAGAACATCATTTCTGCTAAAGAACAGAATACACCACTGCTTGTTTTGAAGCTCGGCTAAAGGATACAGCAATGAAGAGCTGACTAATCAATTACTACTGCACCATAATGTATTTTGCTTAAATCTGGAAGTGTTCCTCATAACCTACTCATTTGTCAGAGTGAAAAATGCCTGCCTGGCTCTCCCTGCCCCTCTGCCCCAGCTTCATAGCATCCTATAGTACATCCCAAGAAATACCACACTGCTGATTTCATTATCATTGAAAACACCCATTTGTGCCTTTCAAAATCTGCAGGATTATCTTAGAGAAGCGTAAGAAAATTTTGCTTCGTGTATCTGTCAAATGTGTTAGAGCCCTAACGTTTGTAATCTTTGTTATAAATTATTTTAGTTAAACTGGTTGCTTTGGATGATGGGAGGACTCTTTAAAGAAAAATAATTTAAAGGGTAGGACATGCCAGAGAACCAAAAGAAAATTACAGTTATTTATAATCTTTTTACCACTTATTTGTTTCTGTAGTAAATCACTACTTTCTTTTGCTTCCCAACTCATGGCTTTACTTTACATAACATTTATCCAAAAAGTGTACATTTGGAAACCTTTTCTTTGTTTGTTTTGGATAAATGAGTAATGGAGTGCAAACACGGTTTCACGCGTAATTCTTAATCCCACTTTCTTTAGGGCTGATGCAGTAGGAGAGAAACTCCACACTCAGGTTGTTTTGTGCCTGAGTACCATCGACGTGGGACCGGGAGAGGAGACTGGGCTTCCAGCTGCAGCTCTGTTGAGTGCCTGTGCTCCCTTCACATGGTCTGTGGCAGATGTTAGTTCTCTAAATATCCTAGTGATAAAGATTCGTGAAAGATGCCTCCCCTCCACCCACATCCATGCCATGGTTATCATATGGAGCAGCTTCCAGTCCTGATAGCAACAAAAGACACTTCACAAGGAGCAGAAGGACTTGGCTTCTCAGTTCCAACATGAAATCATAGACTCACTAAAATTAGAAAAGACCTCTAAGGTCATTGAGTCCCACCATCAACCCAGCACCACCGTGTTCACCACTAAACCATGTCTCCAAGTGCCACTTTCGTGTGCCTTTTGAAGCTTCCAGGGGCTGAGGGCTGCCATTAGGACAAAGATGTGGGGACATGCCCCCCGCAGCTTCCACCACCAGACCCATGATGGGAGCATGGGTAGGAGCTGTGAACACGGCAGCCTCATGCAGCAAAGGAGGAATGCTTAAATACACGTATCTGGAATTGCAGTCAACGTGTCTTAGAGATTGCTGTCCCTACCAAGCTCTCAGTTTACTCATGTGACTTTATGCTCTGTCCTGTCTAACCTGCTGATATGGCAATCAGTCATCTATGGTGCATAAAATTATTGCATTTTTCTTTTAATCGTTGGCACTTTATGCGCTTTTCTCTCCCCTCTTTCAATGAGCTCTCTCACTCTTTTCCTCCCCTTCTTCTTCTCCCCTTGCCCTTCTTAAACAGTAAGGACAACTAACAGCAATCCTTCCCCTTCCCTGGTTGTTCCCAGGACAACCCTCCACCCCATACTGGTTCATCTTTAAAGATCACTGCCCTTCTGCCCGACCCATAGCGCACAGACTACACCCAGCTGAACACACAGGCTGTCACACACCCCAGGAAGGCTGTTTTACAGATGTTACTGCCCAGTGGGCAAAGTTCTGAACAAGATTCCTGCATCTTCTGACTTGGCCAGTGGCTGGCTGGATGCACCTTGACACACGGAGCACATCAGTTTTGAGAGAGGAAGTGGTCCTGAGCTTCACCGGTGTGCAGCTGAGACTGACAAATGAAAAAGGGGATTAAAGTGTTAAATAGTCTAGAGCTGGTTTCACATTCTGACACTGGCATGAATTCAGATGCATGCCTTGGAAAAAGGGTATTTCAGAGCAGTGGCAGCATGCTCAGCATCCCTCTTCCTAATTCACACGTTTCTGCCTATGCAAGCACAGAAACAGCGACTCGGTGCATTGCTAAAACACAGGCAGTTAAACAGTACAGACTACTACACTGTTCCTCAGCTTCTGCCAAATCCACCCGGCACCAAATTCCTTAGTTTTACAAACCTCGAAGCACTCTACTATATTTTCATTTTTCTATGTTTTGGTCCTAAAGGCATTTTCACTGAGGCAGCTGGCAAACCCGTCCTGAAGCTGGCAATCACACCAGTATCAACATTTAGGGACACACTAGGTTTTTGCTATTAAAAGACAAAGCAACGGTCATTGAGTCAGCCAAAGAAACTCCATCTGACATCACGCTTAGCTATAACATATGCACAAAGAGATTAAATTAGTGCTGCAGAGACTTATCAAAAGTGCTTGCAAGAGCGACATCCCTTTCATCTTTTGTGAGATGTATATGAATATATCGGTACTCACCCTTCCAGACACTAAATTGAGCCATAGCCTGATTTTCTACAAGGACTGGTGGACTTGGTGGTGTTAGGTTAACAGTTGGATTCCATGATCTTAAGGATCTTTTCCAACCTAAATGATTCCATGTTTCAGTGACATAAGAAAAAGAAGTAAAAACACACTTACTTACCTCAGAGGCTCACAAACGTTTATATGAAGCTATTAAAAAGCTGAGATTAAAAACAAGACACTCATTTAAAAGAAAATGAAAGGTGGTTTCTGGTACGGCTGATGCAGTTATATGTTTTCTGTTGGGGGAAATTTACAGCCACGTTATTGCTGTCAAGGAGGGGAGTGAGCCACAAGGATTTCCAGATGCCATGTGTGAAGTTTCTCATTTCCCCTACTACGCTAAAGTACATTATCACTCAAACGCAAACAAGCTTTAAAAAGCATCTGTCATTAAAACATGTGTGGCCCCCATGCCTAGACTTAAGAGACTTGGGGTTTTTTTTCTTTTCCTTTCCTTTCTTTTTAAGCCAGATGGGAGAGTGCACTGCAGCACACCACGGGGGCCTCGTACTGATCATGCTCATGTTGACAGCGATCCTTTGGGCTGCACCCAAAGTGAGATGTAGACGCTGCACCCCGTCAGTGAGAAACCTGGCGCTGCTGAGCAGCAACACCACACTTGTAGAAAGTCAGGCAAAGGAGTGGAAGAACTGCTGCCACGACACTTTAGAGAACAGCTGCGAGTATGAAAACGGATTTAAAAGGAACACTGAAGGTAAAAGGAAAAGCGTGTTCGCGTTTCTCCTCTACCTGTAAAGCAAACTTGCTGCACCGGCAGGCAGCTGAGGGACCTGTCCCACTGTATGGACACCAGTGGGACAGCTGCCCACACAGGCACAGGAGACCACCCTCACATCCACAGAGATGGCAACCCCATGCCAAAAGGCCATTCAAAGGCTTCTGCAAGCCTGAAGCAGAACGAGCTCTCTTAGGGCTGTCTGGGATTGCTGTACACTCAGGCGCGAGGCTTTCAGGGGGGAATGGGTGCAAACGAGTGCCTTGCAATCAATCACCTTTCCAGCTCTTACTAAGAGAATGGTGGGAAAATTGAAGCTAGAAAACCTTATGGGTGAACTTTTGTTCCCAACTGGATTTGTTTTTTAAAAAAAGGAAACACAGAATTTAAGCAAAGGTCCAGCACAACGGTGCTGAAAAAAAGATAGAGGTGGAACCATCAGAAGGCTGATGCCATATAGTCCCCATGGATTTTTTAATCAAAGCAGGTGTTTTGTTAAAAGACGTTAACTTGAATCTTTTGCTGAAGATGAGAACTAAATGGGAGATGTTTAGCCCAAAGCAGAGCTGACTCTTCTGTCTCACATCTGGAAACACATCAGCAATAAGATCCTGAGTGGGAGCAAGGAAAACAGTTTTGCTCAAAACTCAGAGTGAAACAGAAAGCCTGTTATGGAAACAGGGCATGCCAGCACCCCTCACTCCGGACAGAGAAATTCCCCACTGCCACAGGGCCGCTGGCACAAAGTGGCATCCATTTCTGAGGCAGTTTAGCAGGATGAAGGATAAGGAGAGCCCCATACCAATGCCAACCGAACTGACTGCACATCAGTCCTATGACATAAACTTCAAGAAACACTGTCCATGTCTCCAGTTCTTTCTTACAGTCCTCCCAAAAGGGGTATATACGACATAACGCCTGGCTATTGAAAGGACACTCTTAGAAGCACTAAAGCAAATCCCTGAAGCTCCCTTAATCACATCAGACACTTGGCTTGAAGTTATGATATAGAATTTTCTGAAAGAAACATAGATCTGAGTAACAAAAAGGGTCCCTCAGAAACTCTCATGCTCCTCATTAATACTTTAGAAGAGAAGAACAGAAATTCTGCTGCAGCAACTGTGCAACTAGCGGAAGGCTCCAGTGCAGAGGGAGCACATCTGATGAAATAGAAAATGGCCAACACAATTATTTCCATAAACTTAAGACAAGTCAAAATGCATAAATCCCTTTCCAAATCTACACAGGCCAAATTACTGCCTTGCTGTAGTATGATGATGGAAGCTGAACTGCCTAAGACTTCATGGCACTCACTTCTAGATAAAGAAACTCATCCACTGTCTCTTTCACACCAGCCAGTGCTTGATACCCCAGCCTTGTTAAAAAAAACAAGGTCACACACTGAAACCAAAAGTATCATTACAGTGCTTTTAAAACAATCCGTGTGGCTTCTCCTTCATCTTTTCATTTCTTCTAGATTAATTAAAGACTTAATTAAAATGCAAGCCAATTTATAAAAGTTTTTAAAATTCAGTCACTCAGATCTTTCCATACTAGTATTTATTTTCTATTGTAACATCTGCCATTCCAGCAGGCTTTTGTTTGCATCTTTTCCCATTCTTACCTGGACAAAGGGTTCTTTTTTTATTCTCCAGATAAAAAAAAGAAAGAAGCCAAGATGTCAGACACTTCTGTGTGCATAAGTAAGGTCATTCAAGAGTGAATATGAGCTAAAGGTACGCGGCAGCTCCAAAAATTAGATCACAAACTTTTCTGTGCCTGATTTACACGCTGATTCTCAGCCATCTAGATCCTCTATCCCCATAGTAAGCAGTGAAGAGTATAGGGAAAGAACAACAGAGACAAAAGTGGATCAAGAAGTTTTCTTCCTCAAAAAGATTTTCTCTTCTAAGCCTGTAGTTTCATGGCTTTGCTTGAACAGAGAATATAACAGAAACCTGAGATAAAGCTCTTTATGCTGAAGACATTAGTGGACAAAAATCGCAAATTCAGTTCCAGTTCCTACATCATCTTTTACACAGCTGAAGGTTCACAGACTCAATACATACCTCTTACTAAACTTGGGCTTCAAATGGTTTAGCATTAAGTAGAAATTATGAATCTTTTACAATGCCAAAATGTTTATGGGTGAAAAGATTGAGTTGGTAAAACTGTTGACTTTATAAGGTTAAATAAATGTTTACCTGGCTTTAGAAATTAGTCAATTGCATTCAGTTATATCAACTATTATAATTTATTCCTATTTGAGAAGCTTAAACCCAGTGGAAATTACATAAATTAGGCAAACTTAAACCACTTTAAGGTCAATTACGTTCCTTGGAATTTGGAAGGTTTCACTGAAGTTGTTGTCAGTGGCATCTTAAGGTGCATATATAATGACAAGCATCCTGTCATAAAACAAAATACACTTTAAAAAATCCTGTTTTCTTCCTTGTCTTGTCTTTTTCCTAAAATGTAGGAAATAAAACCAGCTAGCACTCAATACTGGGCTTAGTAGAAATCATTGTCCCGAAAGTTCAGCATTGCTTTCTACAACATAAAATGTAATACACCCAATGACAGATTACATTAAATTTGACCTAACCTGTGGGCAGGGCTCTTGATCCAGAAATAATATCCCTTTGCACAAAGGCAATGTTTTGAAGGAGGATGATCTTAAAGTGACCTATGGAAATATAACACCTCTTGCCTGCCCAAGAAGGTTACACCGAACCAGAGGACGGCAAATGCCTTCATCCAACAAGGTAGATGTACCACGTAGGAACAGGTCTCATGTATAAACACCCAGTGCTTTTTTTTAGGAACAAAGAAACTACGCCAACTTCAACTAGGAACAGTCTCAACTGTAGTTCAGTCTGTAAGAACAGTGAAACAGACCCATTTCATTTCCAGCAGACTTTCTTTGGTCAAGGTTTTCCCATTTTTCCTTCATCCACCCACTCAACCTGCAACACAAATGCAGGTTTCAGTTCCAAATAAAACATACCAGCATGCTGAAGGCATCTGGGAGAGCAGTAAATTACTAGTAGATTGGAAAGATTGATTTGTGAAGAAGTTACAACGAAGTGGAGACGTTGCAATCAGCATGTACATGGTGTAAAGGCTGAGTTTCCCAGCAATCTCTGAATGCCCTCAATTCCCACTAGCAGACTGAAATCAGTGGGAGCTCAGGACATTCAACAATTCATACAAATTAAAGCAGGGCAACGACTGGTTTTATTGTTTGCTCTTGGCAGTACACACCAAGAGCCCGACGCTCAAGGAATGCGTGATCTGTGTTGTGACAACTTTGCAATTTAGAAAGATTTAAGCAAAAAGGATAGGGCAGTGAAAAGGGGTGTAACAAGTGAACACAGCGATCAAAGCTGATGGGGGCTGGCATTCTTTATTAACACAACAACCTCCGCATGACGGGTAGAGACTGTTCCCAAAGCGGCTCAGCCTACCTGTTATTGACATCCTCGTTTCCTACAAATCGCCGCGGAAGTGCTTCTCCCGTGCTTCAGAGGGCTGTGGCCATTGGATGCGGAGAGGTCTGCGGGCCAGCTCTGGCACTGCACCCATGCGGGTGGGAGGGAGAGGGGCTGATAAAGGGGCACGGGGAGAGCAGCACGGGGGGCCAGGGGCTGCCTCGTGGGCACAGGCAAGAGTGCTGCCGTCTGCAGGGGGAAGGAAGGCATCCGAGTTGCATGAAAACAGAAGAGGAACAGGCTTTTCTTTTCTTCTTTCTTTTTTTTTTTTTCTTAACCTGATATGTGACATTATATACAGAGGGATGATCTTAAAATAGCAAAGCTTAAATTTTAAGCAAGACAATACCTTCCAGATTTAAAACTCCCCCAAGGTTTCTGATGTTGAAACACTAAAAGCTAAACTGGTAACGCACTAGAAAATACACCAAGAGGAGGAACCTTTCACCAATTCCTTTTTCTCCACCCCCCTCCCTCCACTAGATGTATGTTTAATATTTTCTTTCTCTAAGACCTAAAATTCTACACCTGTAATAACAGAGCCCTGGGTGATAGGCACACCATAAACCATGTGATAGGCCTGCAAGACAAATATCCCTGACCCAGCCCGAACTCAAACCCCCGACACTACCAGTGCTGTTCTTTGCTTCAGCTCATATGGTTTAGTTTTAGGTAGTCCTGTGAGGAGCAGGGTGTTTGACTCAATGAGCCTTATGGGTCCCTTCCAAACTCAAGACATTCTATAATTCCATGACTCTTTTTAGTTACATTCCTCTAAACCTGAGCATCTAATAGCCACACCCAGCAGACTCCCCTTGCTTATCTTTCTGGTTTTCTTACACAGAAGAGAGAGTAAGAAGAGTAGGAGGTGATAAATCACTAAATGCTTACTCTTTAAGAACAGCTGCAGCAAGTTAATATTGTCTTGACATCCCTTTTCTTGTTTGTCTCACTTTTTCTAACAGATTACACTTTCTATTTAAGCACAGGCTTTGCATTTCTTGCACACATAGAATATGCAAAACTAATTCCATAAGTCACCTCCTTTTCTTTCCTGGAAAAATAAAATAAGAACCTCCCATTAAATGCAAGGGGCTGTCCTGTCTTTAACTTCCTGGTAACACTTAACACCAGGCTTAAAATTGCACCATATAAACACACAGAAGCTGAAGAAACCACGAGCAGCCCTTCCATGTACTTTGCTTTACACATCAAACCACGATTCAAACAGAGTCCATTAAGGCATCTAAATGTGACTTACCACATGTGTTAATTGGGCGGGGGAAAAAAACCCAACAAAATACAACCCTCAACTGTGGACATTTATGTACTCCCATTATTCAGACCCTCTTGATGCCACAATCTCCCACTTCTATAGTTTATAAATGTTTGATTTAAAATATAGCCATTTTATCCCTTGTACCACATTTACCTCATCTTACCACTGTTCTGACTGGATGAGAAGCTAATGTAGCCTACACTGTCTGGTCAATTATTGCATGGACACCAGGGACCAATTAATGCCATCCATAAAAGCCTGAATCATTCTGTCAATTAACTAGAACTAACTATGTCATCAGATATATTACTGGTGAGCAAGTCTATTTGGTTGCAATATGTCTTGAAGGAGAGCAGTATCAAATGAATCACAATTGACTTGGACAACTGCTAGCATAATTTCAGAAGATGAAAAGACAAATGTGGTAGTTATTAGTGGTCCCCTGAGGAATTACGGCCAAGCAATTGTAATGTGCTAAGACTGTACTAGCAGGTGCCCACAGCACAAATCAGGCAGAGGGTTAAATCAATATTTTCAATTTCTTAGGATCAATTCAGTGTTTGAACAAGATGGAAACTTGTTAGCAATTGGCAGAATGTGTAAATGAAAAGTCAAACTTCTTATTATTTGCTAAAAAGGAATCAGTGCTCTGCGTCATGCCCTTGGCACAAGGTAATGCTTTCATGATCCAGTTGCTTGGGCATTCACTAAAAATCTAGCAGTGCTTAAATTTTAATAGAGTGCAAAAGGTTACTTTAATACATGCCGAACATTCAGGATCTTTAGAAATGATTGAAGTGTCAATAGGAAAGTTTTTGAGCTGTGACAACAGCATAGTTATTAATGATTAGAGCAGGAGGCAGAAGAAACCTTGACCGCTTTAGAAAAGTCTCACCAGGAATGCAGCCTGACACCTTTGGTACAACTTCACATTTATTCTGTTTCACACGGAAGAACCTTTGGATCATCAAGTGATCCTTCACCAATTAAACAAGAAAGGAAAAAGTGAACCTGACAGATTGATTTCAGTTGTCACTGCTGGGTTTGAAGATGCCTATAGCAGGATCTAAAGCATTGGCATCATATTCTTCAATTTTAACCCAAAGGGGTAAAATGAACTGTTACATCTTAGTATTGTTTTACAAAAAGACATCTCCGGCTAACTTGACAATCAGGGGTTGGATAATATACCCAAAAAATGACACCTTAGACAGGGCAGAGTAAAATCTGTGGGATTTGGAAGCAGAGAACTGGCAAGTGACAGCATTGTACCCGGCAAAAAACACGTGATGACAGAGAAAACTATTTCCATGATGCACACCCAACTCTTTAAGGCCATTATTTCAAACAGATCAAAAACATGAACCATTTTTTCATGCTATAAAACTAAAGCAAATTTTATTAGGAAAGCAAAAAGAATGCCCTGATGGTTAATTAAAAAGAGGAAAACACAACCGAAGACTTTTGAAACACATATGCCCAAAGAAAGCACTTATGCTTCAAACATGAATACTTTTCTCTGTATGGTGGGCTGGTATAGGAGTTCTTTGCATTGTCTTCAGTGTTTGGACTTCAGCTTATGGGCACAGAGAAATGAAGGGGTAGGTGACACTCCTCTTTCCCAACTGCCAGGGATAGAAACATTCTTTTTAATGTCCTTTGCTGACTGTTCTTTATTTGTGAAGATAACAATAATTACAACGTTGGAAAAACTGACTGGAGTGCCTTTCATTCAAAGGATCTCAGAGCACTCTAAGCACCAGAGCAGGGAAATGATCCCCCACTCAGCATATGGTCAACCAACAGAAAGTTATTAGCAACAAGCCTCTGGCTGCTGTTTTTAAATAATAATTGCAGCCTTCATTGATACAGGCCAAAATAAAGAGCACTTGGAACTTCAAGAAACTACAAACCCTTTTAAAGCTTAACATTAGATGCTGTAGATGAAATAGGAGGTTTTCTTCTTTCTCAGCCTTTTCACAGGAAAACAAGGGTGCCAAGTCAAATGAAATAACAAAAAAAAAAAAAATCAAAATGGATTTCCCTATTTCAGGGTTGGCCCAGATAATCTATTGTCAGTGTCTAACTCACTGCAGCTTTGTCTGCTTTGTGCAACGCATTTGTCAAGGAGGCCTTTTTCTGGAAGTGCATTCAGCATGACACGGGGGATGCTCCACACCACGGGGCATTGGGTCCCGAGCACGCAGATATGCTATGAGAGTAAGGCAAGCACAATTAAACTAAGGGAACACAAAACATCACAGTACTTCCAACTGAATTGCCCTCCCCCCCCATTAATTACAAGAAAAATAAGAGAAAGAACTCACTATAGTAATGATATAAATATTCTTTGAAGAGTAACACAGGGAAGATAAACCCTTTAATCCAAGACACACAGCCAAGAGATTTTTCTTTCTTTCTTAGACCCTCCACCTATGCACTGTGCATCAGTAACAGAATGTGTTTTGGGCTCCCTGTACACACCCTCCGGTGAAACCATGACCTGGCTTTTGGAGGATGCAGTGTACGTGTGCTTCCTCGTGTTGGCCTGGGGAGCTGGAAGAACCTGTGCCTTTAAGAAGCACAGGGAACCAGCGCAATCATTTGAAACCAAGGTTCAGCAAGTAGGAGACAATAAAACACGGAGTAACTTGAAACCAGCCCACAGAGCTGCCCAAGAGAAATCTCCAGCTTGTCTGGCTCTCAGACACACCCTTGCAGCTCTTCTGGAAAGCTGGGCCCTGTTTGCAAGACAAGGAGCTAATTGATTCTTCTGTGTGCGCAGCTCTAAAGTGCAGTGCATAAAGGACAGAGCGGACACGCAGCTCAGCTGACCACGTTAAAAGACCCTGCTGTCTAACAGCGCGCCGATCACAGAACAAGCGCCGCAATTGTTCCAGCCAGACGCCACGGGACCCAGAATGCATAATTTTCAGTGCTTGTGTGTCCAACTGCAGGATATACTGGCAGCAGAATGGCAAACCAGCTTTAGGTTCAGCTATTGTGAACGCTTCACCATCTATGGGGCTACTGAGACATTACAGGAGCGGGGCTGGTCCGTCCCCTGCCACCAGCCCACGCACCTGCCAGAATGTCCCCTGTCCCTGCACACAGCAACAGATTTCCATCCTCACCCTTTTCTCCATCTAGAAGTTACATCCATTAACTTCGTCTGTAACGACTTCTGAGTTGAGGTTTCCACAGCCAGACGGAAACCGGAGAAAACCAAGTCAACCTTTTCAGACTGGAACTGATCCAGCACTCAGCACCTCCATTTGATTTCTTTTACAGTGCGATGGATCTCGCAGCATTTCTGGTTCTGACCCAGTCAAACTCGCCAGGCTGGAGGGAAACTCTGACACTGGATCTACAGGAAAGTTCCCAGCAGTGTGAAGGGAGAGTCATGTGCCACAGAAACAAAGGGAGAATGCTTCTGCCGTGCTTGGCCTGAGGTGACAGGGCTCCACCGTTTCAGTTCTTCTGAACTATATGTTTAAAAGCAACCTGGCATGACATGCCTTTAAAGCAGAGCAAGAAACATGCTATTTTTGTATTCACGTAGCAATCTTTCTGCCGAGGAAAGACATTGATCAATTCCACTAATGATGAAAGGGAGAAATTTTATGTCAGAGCCCATTCCGCGAACACTGAATTCAAACACTGCTCTGGGATCTCAAAGACAACAGAACTCACTGTTAATTAAGAACAAACTATATAAGTCTGGATATTAAATAAGCTTAAAAACACAAGGCTCATGAAACCTTTGAAATGGTTTTTTTTCCCTCCAGAAGAAAAAAAAATTTAGAATATGTACTTATTTTCTGTATGAAAAAGTTTTGAAAATTCTGAAAATCTAGGAAAAAACCACGCAGCAGGAAAGTAATTCCAAGGCACTTTACACACAGTCATCGAAATTCTCATATCAGTTCTTCTGGTTTAAGTATGGAGCAATTTCACCAAACACAGTAACAATGTCAAACTGGTGTAAAACTGCGGTCTGTCTGTATTTAGTTATCAGTATTTATCAGATTTCACAATGTTATCAAGATTTTGGATACATAATTTGTATTCCCCAGGAATACAAGTTCGTAGGGAACCAGCAGCTCTTGAACAGGTAAACAGGAGCTATGGTTTTGGTCAAGCTAGATTTTAGTTTCCAGGTCTTGGCTAGATAAATTGAGCAAAACATAAAGATGATAACAAACTGGTAGCCCATGAACATCATGCCCTCTGCTTTCTAACAGAAGCAACATCTGCCCAGGTGTCCCCATGGACTTCGTGACAGGATTTCTCCTCAGGCTCTCAGTTGGCCCTGCCCCAGAAATGAGCGACGTCTCCTGAAATCTCCAGCAATGTCACGATCCAGTTCAGTGAAATTCTCGCACACAATGAAATTCAGACAAATTCTTTTTGGAATAAAGGCAGGGGTTTGTGGATCACATCACAGGAGGAAATACTTACATGTTGCGTCTGCTTGGTTTGAGTTCACTGAATTCAAAGGACGTGGTGACAGTTTGGTCACAAAATAGTGAACCTGTGTTTTTCCTTTCCTCACCTCCTTGCTCAAGCCCCACGCCCTACAGTCACAAGAGATAACAGCCCATACAGTCAGCCATACACTCCGTACAGGATTTTGATTCCGATCTGCTAGGAATGCTCTTGTCTTTAGAATTCACTGCCTTTAACGTACCTGAGGTCTGACTCTCTTCCCATCTCCCATTTTATGACTCTGATTCTGCAATGTCTCAGAACACCCGTAACAAGGCTCCTCCTTCCTTCTTTTCAGCTTCTCTGATATCAAAAAGATCCATCTCGATCTTGCTATGACATCTTAGCAGAGCATTTACAGAATAATGAGTCTAGGGGACAGAAGAGGCAGAAGGCAGGATTTCTCTCCAGCGATAGCAATGACATATTAGCCCTCAGCTTCACCTTCAAAGGGCATGAGGCCATCACCTCTCACCACTCAGGGGAGCCGGGAGAGCAGCTCCCCTCATCCCAATAACCAGCAAACAGGTCTCCACAGTAACATCCAGAAGAACACTTGCAAAGAAAATTAGGGCAAGATTCTCAAGTCTGCTCCTCCACATAATCTATTATTTCTCATTATTATTATTATTATTACTATTGTTTTCATTGTGTTACCACTATATTTCTGTGATGTAAAAAACACACACAAATAAACAGATTTAAATATATTCTTTCCAAAATTATGTGCTTTGAAAAACAGAATCACAACTCTATGTACTCTTCCTCGACTAGAATTTCTCTCCCACAGTGCCCTGGAGTAGAGACTGGCATTTTACCATGACCTCTTAATGTTTTGTTTGGATGTGGTGCTGCTATTGGCCAAAATGGAGCACGTCAGCAATCCTGAGCTGCAAGTCATTTCATGATGTTGTTGAAGATGTTGAATTGCTGCATCATGCTGATGATGTTCTGCAAGACACTTGTGGGCAGCCTGAGTGATTTAGTCTTAGCATAACAAACATTATATTTTTATGTTAGAGCACAGTAAATCTGAAACCTATTCTAATTCTATCTAAGGCAATGAAGTTATCTCCCTGAACTTATTCACAGAAATATGTCCAACCACTTTTGGACTAGTGGAGATTTTATGTTTATACAGAAGAGGTCATTTCCATAATCCATGATTATAGGTGCAATATCATTTGCTGAAGAACACAGCTTTTCAAATTTAATTACAAACCCTAAACGTACTTAGCTAATCGGATCAATTGCAAGTCACAGCAAAGCACATTCTAATTTTCAAGACAGATGAAATTTTCCCACCTCTCAGCTGCTGCGAGAGCCAACATCAGGTGAAAAGTAAGAGAAACCAGACAAGCATGTTTTCCAAGAACCATTACAGCAAATTTTATGACTGTGTTTGCAGATATGTTCCCTGCAGATCTTTGATTTGCTCGCTCTGGCTTTATCTTGCTGGGTCTCTGCTGGGCAGCAACCACCATTTCGAGAAAGCAACAATACCTTTTTTGACAGGTCCCGTTGTCCCTTCTTGCCCTACAAATGCAACGGGCCACTTCTCAAGAGCCTCTTTATGAACTCACAGGGATGAACCTGTACTTCTACGTGCAGGAACACAGGAGCAACGTTCAAATAGCTCCTAAAAGGTCCTGCTCCAGACCATAATTGCTGGGCTTACTCTAACAGAGCTGCAGCACAGACTGAAGTTAAGTCTTCCTTCAGGGACTCTCTCCAGCACATGACTTTGCCACCACTCTCCTGCCGCTGCAGAGCTGAGGAGGCTGCACTGTCAGTCCAGCTCCACGGGATCTCTGCTGAGTAACCAGCCCCTCACAGCAGGAAGGTGGCTCGTGTGTTGTGACTCTGGATCATCAAACCCTTCAGGCTTCCCTCATTTTTCCTGCAATATAAACCCGTTCTCTTTTCCGCAATGCTGAGTTCCTTCGGATGAACACCATCTCCTCCCTGTGACGTGCAGTGATTCGTATAATCAAAAATAAAGCTCAGAGTACTGTAAGACAATCCTGTTTTCGGTGTTTAGCTAGGTAAGAAGCCACCAGGTCATGCTGTATATGGCACCTCTCTTCACAGGACTGAGGTAATTCTGCTTTGGTTGCACATACTATCATTCATAAGAATGGTCTTGAGGGTACACTGAACAAAAGAAGGCAAAACCGAGCCCAAAAGAAATGGTTTGGAAAGGCTCAGAGCAATACTGCAGTCAGCCTACTGTAAGTAGAAGGCATAAATTAGCATATACAATAATTAGCATACGCAATAATTGCCAGTTTGTTTTGTGGTTCTGTTTTCTTTTACTGTAAACATAATAGCAAAAGCTTCTGATGACACAGCAGTTGCAAACTGAACTGCTCTAATCACAGCACATTCTCAGGTTGACCCAAAGGCACTCTTAAAAGGAATTGGTATCACATTATAATTACACAGCTATAATAATATTTATTATTTGCAAGATTTGCAGTTCCTTCAAAGTGTCAGTTCCGTGGTACTGGCTGTTTAAAAACACAGTTTCTCCAAGAGCTTGCTTAGCAGAGAAAATCAGAGACAACAGGTAGACGTAATGGGCCAGTGAAAGGCACAGCAGAGAGGTAAGAGCAACCCGACAGCTGCGCCAGATAAAGTAACCGGTATTTTCCTCTTTTCAAATAAATTTTGGCACACATAGGGGCAGGCAAATCAAAGCAATTCAAACGCTGCCAGAGTCCTATTGACATCTATACAGTGTGCTGCTTCTCTATGAAAAAACTGAATTTCCTCTAAAACACTCCACAGCCTCCAAGGACAGGGAACGTGCCCCAGCAACAGCCTCCCTCATCTCTAACAAACAGAGGAAGTATGGCTTGGGAGAGAAGAACGGGGAAAGAAGTGGATCCCGAGGAAAGACAAACAGGCGGGTGATCAGGAACAGAACAGCAGAGAGACTCTCATTGTACGATAAAAAGCACCGAAGAGCAATACGGCCTCGGGCACGTGAGATGAGGTGCCAGGCCTGACCAAAGCCCGGTGAGGCCAGCGTTTCACCCCTGACTAAAGGAGGGCAAAGGCAGGGACGGCTCAAGAGAGTTGTCCCAAATTCAAATCAGTTGCAGCTCAACCATGTCCTGATTCAGAAGCAGTGCCTCTGGACACTGGATTTTTCTCCTACCCCTTTGCTTTGACCCTACACAGGCAAGCTGCTTCCACTGTACCTTCCAAAGGGATTTATAGCTGAACCAGATCTAGCTTGAACTGAGTGAGTGCCTTTTGTTTGTTTTGAGCCTCTCACCAGAACATTGCTGCAGCAGGAGCAGCGAGCGGCTGCTCCTCATTCACCCTCTCTGCGCAACTCCCTTCTGCAGACTTCCACCCTGTCCCCCCGTGAGTCAACCTCTCCTGGACCAAAGAGGTGCAGTGCACTGAGTCACTGCTTCTGCTGAAGGTGTTCACAGCAAAGTTCTTTGATCCTCCTTGTTGCCCTCTTTCAATCTCGTCCAGAACTGCTGCTTTCCTTTCTGAGCGAAGGAACTGAAGTGCACAGAGTATGCCTGGGCTGCCCTGACTTCCAAGAACGGCCAACTTCCTCAGTCCTGCAGCACCAAGAAAAAGCCAGACTGCTCAGAAAGAACTCTGCAGTGCTTTGTGCAGTGCTGCCATAAAGATTCCAGTTTCTAAAAAAAATCAAATAATCAGTGCCCACTTTTATTTCTTCACTTTTTTTGTTTAGTTGCAAGTATGGGAACATTAGCATGGGCTGGACTGTTTCACGTTTTGAAATGTGGAGTCCTCTCACAATATCTTTTGAAGTTTTATGGACTAGCAGACATCCACAGACCACATGCTGAGTAACACTGCTGTTCAGTGCTTTAACAAACAGCCAAACGGGAGTTGAGGGGACAAAACAAGCTTGACTCAAAGTGCCCTCCACGGTACAACTAACCGCTCAGGAATTTTCTGTATATATTCTGAACCACTTACATATAATCTGATGCTCATTTCCCATGCTGTAATTCACACGTGTATGCTCAAGTGTGGTTGCCTGTTTTAGACCTGAGGCTCGAGAGAGATTATTGCTTGCTCGTGAGGGTGCAGTGCCATATGGAGGCAAACCCAAAAACCACGGGGTTCATCGCTGAACTAGCCATGAACCCCCAGACACAGCATGAAGAATATGGCCAGAACCCTCCGAGAGACATGGTGCCTCTGTTTTTAGGGCAAATACTAACAAACATCAACTATTTTCTCACAGTAGCTGACCTACGTGCAATATTTTATGACTCATGGAAAACTTGGAACAGCTGTAAGAAGCAGTCAGTAAATTTAAGCAAGACCAGAGTGCATCAGCAATTGTACTGAAAGAAAACATTACAAACCTGAGTGATAAATTGCATGAGATGCCCATAATGGAAGGCTTGAGGCTGCTGTTGCAAAGGATCACCCATGAAGACGGAATCACTGGACAAGAGACAAAGCCAATATATTCCTATGGATTTAAACATTTTATTGCTTCTAACTGGCCCTGCCTAAGTTTCTATATCATAAACCGGAACAATTTCAGTTGAATTTTCTTTATGATTGAAAGAATGAAAAATTCACGTTTGCTTGAATTTATTACTAACTGACATCACAATTTCAGCAATTCATAAATTTCCTCACTGGTCAGCAAGCTATGACCCACAGGGAAAATGTTATGCTGACCTCACTGCAACAGCAGTGCTAAAACCTAGAAGACAAAGAGTTATCAGTATTTTAGCAATGGCTTTTAGATGGAATTTACTGGTTGAAAAACTAGTATAATACTCATAGGTAAATGCTGGCGTTTTGGAAAATATTAAAAAACATAAGATTGAGTCTATATGTCTATATGGATAAATGCATGGGATAACAGCTCCTTGGGAGAAGGGCTGCAGAGATTAAATAAGATACTTACAATCTACGTATCTAGTTTATAAATATTTATTTTATATTTTTAGACTTGTTTGTAGATCTAAGGAAACCGCAAAGAAGTTTACACTGAGAGAAAATCGGATGAAAGAAAACAATCCAAACAAAATCCCCAAACTCTACAATGGAGGAACATGGCAAGATTTTTAGCATTTGATATCGTGTAGTCTCTTGGAAACTTAATATCTCCTCTTCTGCCTGAATCAGTAGCTCCCCTATTGTAATACCCTGTTTCTGTTAGTTATGAGCTTTAGATGTTCCAAATCAGGCTCAAAACCACGACAGGGTAACTTGCCCACAGCTTATTCCCAGCTTGTAACATAAAGAATGTAAGTTTATATTCTTTATAAAATGTTTATTTCCTCTAACTATGTTAGAGGAAACACATTCTTACTATCCACATAAATATCTGATCTTCCTTGGTATCTCACATGGCAAAGAGTTGTAGTACTGAAGAAGGACCTGCATTTCCCAGGATTACCACTGGATTCTTTTGAAGGAAAATCTGCTTCCTTCCAGATTTACAGTTCAGCAGCTAAGTCTGAAAAGAAAGAGATAGCCTTCCTTAAATGATATTTATAAGCACCTGTGACTTGCTTTCATTAACAAGCAAAGTATTCCATTCTGCAGCTCTGCATTGAGCTTCCCCCTTTCTTGCTTTGTCATATTTGCAATACTTAATGTTCCATAATTGATTACATGCAATCTGTACCAGTTGTAGCTACAAGGTTCTGCAGGTCCTCTTTGGATGAAGAGGCAGTAAAATTAGAACTGCTCAGGCCACCACTGCGATTCAGTGAACACGTTTGCCAAGACTGAACCGAAGAATTAGTGCACTGGAGACCAACCTTTCAGGAACAAGGCAGGTTTACTCTGAGCATTAATTCTGAACGGAATGAGGTTGTGGTTTCGGTTCAGTCTTTAATAGTCTTCATCATAAAAGCACTACAGTTAATATGCCATAATCAGTGCTTTCTGATCAGGAGAGTCCAATAAGCAATTTTCCATCATATACTGGAACTAAGCTACTGCTGCAATCTGAAAACAACCAAACAAAACAATGCTCCAGTCTGCATCTAGCAACAGGAAACACAGACAAAACAACTTAAATATTTTGGCTGTGGAGCCATTTGAGGGTCTCGCTACATCTTCTATTAAAATTGGAGTCTTCTCATTTAGAGTTTTCTTAGTGTGTATAAAACATCATTTTTTATTGTTGCTTAGCAGTGCTGACTCCCTCACTACCAGTCTTGGTTCAGAAAAGTAAAAGTATTCCAATTTAATGCAAATTAGTTTTTTATCTGTTTTCTTGGAAAAACCGTTGGAAAAAAACACTTTGAATCAAAATCAGTTCAGCTGGAAAGTTCAGTTTTATATCCTCTCTTTAAAATTAGTGTATATGGTTATTATTAATTTCTGAATCACACCATGTGCTCTTTCCTACAGTAATTGCTAACTGAAGTCAACAGCACTACTGTCATCCATTTTAATGGGCTGGGATCACGCCACAAGACACAAAATAAAGACACTTCTTGTTTCGAAATGCTTAGGATCAAAACAAGAAAAACACAAGAGACACACTGGGAAACCCAAAGGGATGAATGACTAGGAATTTAATTTCTCATTTATTGCTAATATTATTGTTGACTTGCTTGTTAATGTAATGTAGCACTTACATTAAGGGATCTGTGTCAGAGTGACCCACTAATGATGATTTGTATCTGCTGCCAGCATAGGCAGACATAGAAGAGACTATTTCGGTGGTGTTCAGGGGCTATTTCCCTGTCATTTAGGGGATTTAAGGCTCTTAAGCAGTTACAGGCTTGTTTATTTTTTAATAATTAGAGCTGGGTGAATTGTAAGTCAAAGAAGACAGGCAGGATAAGGGGCCTCTGCTCTCTATAGTGCAATCACAGCACAAAGGAGGAGGCAGGAGCTACAGGGCTGGTTTTCCTCCCCTCCTCACCCGCTGGGGAAGCTGGAAGAGCCTCCCAAGTTTCTTGGCGATGCCCCAGCCAGCACAGCTACGTCCCTCTGCAGGTAAAGGCAGCTCCTCATCACCAAAGCACAATGAAAAACAGGATTTCCTAAGCCACAGCCCCCTCGGAGTGTGTGTGATTGGTATTTATTTCTCACACGGGACCGACCAGACCTTCCCGGTGCACTTTTTCTGTACGGCCACGTTGGGCACCGTCACCAGCCCTGGACCTGGCCTCGTGCTCACAAAGCCACTGTAAGAGTCCGCTGGAACTGAGCTGCCACAGGAGCACACCCTGGAGCAAGGAGCTCCCTGCCTTAGAATATCACACTGTTTGTACCATGCTGACACACCGTCCCAGCTTCCAGGTCAGCGGGGCCAGCACTACGAAGCCCTGGCAGAGGATCAAGGGTGGTTGGGGAAGAGGCCGTAGGGGGGAGAGGAGGGAGAAACATCAACTTTGCAAAACTAAACTGGACTCGGAATTGGGTCTAATGAAGCCATAACTACTAGCAAAATAAAAAAAAAGAAAAATCATCAGCAAATGTTCTCTTTTGCCAGAAGAACCTGCATTCCCCGTGGAGGGCTCGTCAGCACAGCTGTACCAGCAAACCTCTCCTGGTGTGCGCAGACTGAGAGAGTCACCCCCAGCCAAACTGTTCAACACCTCTTCTACCGAATTTATTCTTTATTAGGGGTCACTGATCCTGACTACATAACAAATAAGTACAGGGGGAATACACATTTAGAAAGACAAGGAAGAAACAGCTGCTTGTAATGGCAGGCATGGACAGATGTACAGGGAAGGCTGCTCCAAAACAAGTTTGGTTTGGTTTTGTCTGGTTGCTTTTCCCTACAGTAAACTTACTATTCCATCTAGGAAACTGGTGTCACCTACTGATGAAATCTGTAACCCTTTACTGCATCAAACATTCGTGGACGCAAGCGTCCAAGCAGAACAGGCTGATTAAAATAGGCAGAACACAAAAATATTTGAGTGGCAACTAAACAACTGCTGCTTTTAATCGTGGGCGATGTTTATATCTGTGCAAGTGGGTGTAAAATTCTTCTGTTATTAAGGCAGAGCAGTGAGCAACCCAGCCTGTGGCTCACTCTGCAACAGCAATCACATTATCCTCTCTTCCATCCTTGGCCTCTGCTACATCCGTGAGAGCCAATACCAGCAATACATCAATAACTCTCTACTCTTCACATCTGGGCATTTGTTTGTTTGTTTGTTTTTAAATCAGGATCATACAGAAGCCCTCACATATCTATGGCAAACACGGGAAGGATAACCAGGCAACAGATATTACCCAGGCCCTTGCAAAGCAGATGCAAACCAACAGCGTTTCTTGCTGTTCCTTCTTTAACCGGGCTGGTGCTTTATCCACTCCATCTACGACTATTTAGACTGCAGGCTCTTCGGGCCAGGGACCACCTACTGTGTGTGTGTTTCTACAGCCTCCGGAACAAGACTTCCATTTTTGCTCGTTCTCCCTAGGCTAGACCATAATAAATATGATTATTTTAACAATAACACACATTAATAATCGTTAATGCATTGCTTGAATTTTCCTTTGAAATGCAATCTGTGCTCTCCTCCCTCTCAGCAGTTTAATCACTGGCTGAACTTCCTCAGTTAACTGAAAGTGCCATAGGTAAGATTTTTTCCACTATCAGCACTTTTAATCTTTGTGTAATTTAAAGCAAATACATCTCTCTTTGTGATTGCAAATGAGCCCAACTGTTGGGGGTTTTCTTTGTGGTTTTTTGTTTTTGTTTTGGGGTTTGGGTTTTTTTTACTTTTCTGAACTTTTAAGTTATTTTCTAACAGCAACCTGGCCTGGCAGCAGTAACACAGACCTGACATAATGCTGGCTGTTAATGGCTACCTAACCCTGACTGTCAGCTCTCCCTATTTCCTTGAGTGCTTTCAGACCCTCTTTTGCCTACCAAGCTCACTGTGCTCCTGTGCTGGGCCAAAGTCTCAGCTCTGTATAAGAATCATAGAATAGTGTAGCTTGTAAGAGGCCTTTAAAGTTCATCTAGTCCAACCTCCCTGCAATAAGCAGGGATGTCTTCAACTTGATCAGATATATCTCAGAGCCCCATCCAACCTGGCCTCAAATTTTTCCAGGGATGGGGCATCTACAGCCTCTTTAGGCAACCTCTTCCAGCATTTTACCACCCTCACTGTAAAGAACTTCTACTTTATAGCTAGTCTAAATCAACACTCCTTTGGTTTAAAAGCACTACGCCATTTCCAAACAGCTCCTTTCAAAGCCTGTGTCTTCCTGGGCTCGACCCCGTTGTAGTGCACCGGGCTGGCTGTTCCTTCCTAGGCATCTTCACGTTCCTGGGGCTGTGGGAGGGCCATGGCACTCTCGGTTTTCCAGCAGGTCTCTGCGGGAGCGGGTCCATGCCGGCAGCACCGTGGGGGCGTTGGGGGAACAGCTGCCTGCTGCAGAGCGACCACCTTTCTGGGCCAGCCAGAAAGATCTGCCCAAGTGTTATCAACTTAGCCAGCACGCTGGGGAAAGGAGAGTCAACCGGTGCCACCTTGGCTCCAAAAATAGCCCCGATTCCAGAACTGATGGTCACTGCCCGGGTCCTGCATGCCTGTGGCGGTGTCACAGGGTCCATCCCCAGCTCTCCCACTTGGGCTGCCCATGCATGAGGCTCTGCCGTGCCCCTCCGTGCCACCAGCCAGCTGTACGCCACGGGGGAAAATGGACAGTCCCCGGCATTTCAGCTGGCTGGGTGGGTTTTAAAGAATTATCTTCCTCACACAAAGAATTCCTCGTCTTCACGTCAAACATGATTATTTATTGGAGTGGTACGTAAGACAGCGGGAGCGAGCGGCCCCATCGTGGACCAAAACCCCACTGTGCTAAGCACTGTACCATACAGAGCAAAGAGATGATCCTTTCCCCAAAGAGCTTACATCTAAGCATAAAATGGAAAAATCTCATTATTGGCAGATTAATGGCAATCTGTCAGAGCAACCACTCCTATTAGGAGTTTCTTGTGCAGAAAAGTAGTACATAGCCCTTATAATTAGCTAAGGACAGCTAATCTGATGTGGAAATTGAGCAGTTAAAATTAAGGAGTCACCTCCATGGTGAAAGGTGAGCGTGATATGAGTACACAGGAACATTTTAAACAGAACATGAGGATGGGAAACCCCCAGGGAAGAGATCTACGGATAGATTTCTTTTGTGAACTTCATAAAACCATGGAGCATATATGACCCTAGAAACAGTGTTTTTAAATAACATCTGGGGATTTTCCTCTTTCAGTCCAGTTTACTCAGCTAGTTTTAATACTAATGGTAAGAAAGACAAATAAGTTGGTGGCAGTCTATGCATTGGAGTTTTTTTGCATATTAGTGCCACCTTACACATATTTGTAAAAAGGAGGTTTTCCTCAAATTAATTCTTCTTTTGCCTGACCCTCTAT
This sequence comes from Sclerurus mexicanus, assembly GCA_013396755.1. NCBI lineage: Eukaryota > Metazoa > Chordata > Aves > Passeriformes > Furnariidae > Sclerurus > Sclerurus mexicanus. The sequence goes on from VWZF01006548.1 coordinate 784,892, forward strand.
AAGTCAGTTATTAAATATTGGCCAAACACGGCACTAAACTTCCCGAGTCGCACAGCTTTCCTAATTGCAAGAAGTTAGCCCAGAAAAGGTCAGAAGTATTTGTTCTGCATGCACAAATCACATCCACACACAGGGCTCTCAACAGCCTAACTACTCTGTTCAGTCTCACAGTTGCCATCTGAGATGGTGAAGCCTTTTGATATTCAATACGATATTTGACAGCGCCAGCACTTAGATGACATCTAAGTATATGTCAAGAAACTCAACTAGAAAGAGCTTCAGAAAAAAACCAAACCCCTTTGCATCCTCCTGTGGTGTAAATGAGCACACGCTCATGCGTGCCAGTGAAAATCGTGCTGATTTACATGATGTGAGCATCTGGCTCTTTTCCAAGGGTAAGGACTTAGCGCCCAAAGGCAAGAAACAGCCCATGATGTTATTTCACATGGGCACGTGATTTTCCCTGCGTTATTACTGGGTAACTCCCACGTGGCTTCTCCCACCCTCAGGAAGAAATGATTCTGACCTTAACTTCAAATGAAATTATTCAGATCAAAATTACCTTGGCCTTAAGATGTTCAGGCCCTTGGTTGGGGCCCAGAGAACACTGTTGTACCATCAATGCCTGACTAGGGCATTAGGATTTCTGAATTTTCACAGATTTATTGTGACCAGTCTTGCTACTTACTCCTGTTACACGGTCACCAGGACACACACTGTGTTTAGGTCTAATCCTGCAGTTCTGATATAAAAAAAACCCACCCCAACCACCAAAAATTCAGTTTCAATACTGCTTTATGCCCTTCATTACAGGCTTGTGAAAGGTGTCTAAACCCAAACATCACAGCAGCAAGAAAACTCTTTTGCAGTGAAATGTAAAATATAGGCATTTTCACTAGCTAATAAAAACAAGGCAATCCTTACAAAGTGCTTCATGATCAAGAGGGTGAAAGCAGTGTGTTCATGTGAGAAGAACAAGCTGGGGATTAACTGAAAGCATATGACAGAACACAAATGGGGCAAACTGTTTCTCTAAAAATGAAGATTTGTCAGTTTTTGAGATAACAGCCATTGGTACTTAAAGAAATCTATTTATGGCTTATACACTGCTTTAGGAAACTTCCAAAGAGGGAGACAATGTTCCAGATTTCATACAGTTAATCTATTATACCAGAAAATGCCTATTTCTAATGTTTTTCATTGACACACACTGATATACATTATGCCATTTGAAAAAATAGCAGCTTTGTCTGTACTTAATAACTACAAGGCGTGGGTAAGAAACAGCTAAAGCATAAAACCCTAAGGACAAGGCTTCATTGTGAGCATTAAATAATTACTACAATGCCAAATTAGTCAGAGTAATATCTCTGCTTTACTTCAAGCAATGTGAGGTTTGATCCAGAGCTGAATTTACTCTCAACTCTAGTTACAATGGCATTTCACACTGTACTTTTTTCTTATAATTAAAGGGACAAAATCAGTTTTATTTTTTTAACCAACTGCTTTTATGTATTAAATCCGGTTCCTGATAATTATTATTTTACTCTGGTTTTATTTGTAAGTGTATCTGAATTTGTTTTTTCTTATGTAAAAAGCTCTTTACCATAAGAAATTTACTGTGCAGGTGAGAAGCAGCGGGGTTTCTGTCTGTCTTTTCGCAAATAAATACTATTAGGAGTTTTGAAATTAATAATTTTGAGAGGAAAGTAATTTTCTTTTAACTACCCATTATAATTTCTACACAATAGGGTCTTGCAGCTGGCACTATACTTCCAAATAATGCATACATTAAAATTCAGTCAGCCTTTATATTTGCCAAAAGAAACCTGGTACATAAATTCTCCTTGGGAGAGGACCTGCGGAAATGATTCATAAAAAATGCTGCACTGCACTGAATGTTACCATTGAGAAACCTGTTACACACCTATCTGATTATTACTTATATTGAGTAGCACCCTCCATTTCAAATCCAAGAGCAGAACCTCGCTGTGCTAGATTAAAAAAAAAGGAATAAATAAATGAATAAATACATTGCAGCGGGTCCGGTTGGCAGGGCTGGAAGGGCTAACACCCTCCTACTTCTGGCTAATGGCTACAGAATAAAAAAGCCCATGCTGAAAACAAGGCAAAAAAGATCCTGTCAGGGTATCTTTCATGCGTTGCCTGCCACCCAAAGCCCATACTGGAGGGTCTTCCCCACCAGCAGCACAGGTCTTTTCCTCAAGAAGAGGAAAGCCTCCTTTTTCCTGAAGCATATGCAGATTCAAACCAGCAAAAGTTGAAATATATGTCATTCTAATGAGTTCTGTCATAACTGGGCAAAACACAGCAATGTTAGAAAGCATTTATCAGAGATATGACAGGGCTCTCCAATTATGCTGCCTTTCAACCCACTGCTTAATAAAAATGTGCGACGCGATAGAACACTTTACCTCGTCAACATCAGCAGCAGCAACAGACTTTCTTTGGGAGCAGCTATTCAAAAGCAACTTGACTGAACTTCAGAGTCATAATTATAGAAACTACAGTGGAGGGATTCAAAGAAAAAGCCGCTTGTGTGACAAAGGAGTTACATAAACTTATTGTCTTTAAAACAAACATCTCCGCTTTAATAAAGGTGCTTGCCCGCCTTTCCCAAGATGAGCAGAAATTGCCTCGTTCATGTCAGTCCTTCTGCAGCTCCCCTGGGCAGGGGCTGCAGCACAAACTCCCAACACCTCTGCTGCCTTTTGAAAGACAATTCAGCTGAGCAGACCTGCATGGTAAACTCTATCGAGCTTTCAACACTTACACAGCATTTCTTACGCAAGACTTTAGTACAAATAAGAGTGAAGAATGTATTACTGTAAGATTTCAAAAGCTTGCTATGAAGACCACCCATTACGCTCTCAGAAATCCCGAAAAGTTTTTGCATTGATTTGAGTTGGGTCAGGAGGATTTGGAGAAGCTCATCTGCCATCAAAGATACTGAAGAGTTTTCACTAATCGCAGTGAAACAAGCACCCATCTTGCGTCACCCTTCAAGCACACGCCAAATGTTGCTCAGGTTTTACACATACACAAGAAACCTCCTCCGAAGTGTACAGGTTTCATAAAAACCAGGAGCTCACCAATAGCCGTTGCTTTTGATAAGCTGCACTTCAGCAAACTGTGCAAGAACACGTCTAGCATTAGTCACTTGGAAGTTTTCTGGGCTGGCTTTTGGGATGTGAAATGTCCTCAGCCAGAACCCCGGAGGTAGCAATTATATGTGAAGCTCCAGTTACTGAAGGGGCACAGCAATGTGCTGTGAGCATCTCTGTCGGGCAGGTCCTTTTTACTTCTTGCCTGTTTATGGATTTAAAGGTCTAGATTTAAGCAATCAGTTTTATATTTTGCCTTTTGCGTCTGAATCTAGCTGTTACGGCAAATATTCACTGTGATTTAAAGTGTTAAGAGATACAGCACATGAAAAAACTGATTATATCTCAGTTTTTATATATGAACTACTCCACTGCTTACAAATACTCTTATATTAACTCTGTGTTATGGATACCTTCCCTCTGTCTGTTTAGTATCAACCTGGAGTCAAGAACCCTAACACCAAATTTCCACTGCTTAAGCTCCAAATGCTTTACATTTCTCTCATGGCCACTTCACTCCTTGTCTTCTACTTCCAGCACAAACACAAAGTCAAAATCCAAATTCATCTCAGTTCCCCAAATTTCCTCCTCCAGTTGCCTGTTTCTTCCTTTTTTTCTATAGTGGATTTTTTCGGTTTGTTCCTGTGTTCCACACCTGACCAAGCAGCCATTCCTGTTTCGCCCTCCCTGAGTGCTCCTGTTAAAGCCCTGCCATCCAAACTCCACAAGCCTTTGCCCTCAGTGCTCTGGGGTGGATAAGTGAGGGATGTGATCCATCAGCTGTCACAGGGCTTCCCGCAGGCACCTGTGTTACCTTGCCCAGCATGGATATCCCACCACGAAAAGAGGTGACCTCTCTGCTGCCGTAGATACGGCAGGAAGATGAAGAGGACAGCACCGTTCTAAAGGGGCAAAATCTTCCACTTCAACATCTTTTTAGAAAACAGCCATGAAGCCTAAAATCCCACTGATGACCCAGAAATCTGTGAAGCTGCCCATGCTGTGGAGAACTCAGGTACTTACCGAGATACCAGGATTACAAGTTTTACCTGGTATTAACTGCTATACAGCCTCACTCTTTTTCTATACACAGGCTTGCATTTCCCTTCCAGTGAGACATCAGTGCAGGAAGCGTGGGCAAAAAAAAAAAGTGTCTTCCTGGGGTTTCATTTCTCCCCCTGGAAACCAGCTCCTCTTGTCCCAGCCTCAGCACATTCGCAGAGCCGAGGGTCTGATTTTAGTCCCATCACACCAGCACACTTCAGTCTTTGCCACAGCCTGGATATCTTAAGTTTATGAAATCAAGAGGGTGATGCTGTAAAATAAACTCACTGGTCACATGCCTCTTCCTTGCTGATTTCTCCCAGAGCTCCTAATAAAACCCATTATGTTCAAACACACACAAAGTGGTCAGGCACACACAGAGACACACGCACACACCCCCCTATTTATTAGGCACAGTGGCTTTATATTTAAGGTAGCATGTCAAGAGCCCTGAACAGAATTCTGAGCTTTTACTTATATTCTCTACATGAAAGAAAATAAACCATCCTGACAATTTTCAGTACAACATGGAGTCCTGGCTTGAGATAAGCCAAAGTGGAACAGTAAGAATATATGCAAAAAAAAAAAATCCTTGTCAGCACTCTTCCGAATACAGAGGCTCTAGGCCAGATTTTTTCATAATGCAGTTTCCCAGAGGAGCTGGTTTTCTGGCCAGAGTCTCACCTCATCTGTGCTGAAGAAACTCTGGGGAGCTACACAGGTGAATCTGGCTTTTTATGTGTAACTTGCTATCACATTTTTGTTCAGAGAATTTCGTTCTGTATTTTAGCATCATTCTTCTTAACAACCTGTAGGACAATTTTCTACAAAGAAAGCTCATATTGGGCTTTATATCTATGACCTTAGGTTGTCTTTTATAGTTTAATCTACACAACCTTAGAAATCAAGCTTTGCCTGTGGTATCCAGCCCATCAATTCATTCGATTGTCCAGTACAACTTCCAATTCTCACAAGCAATTTGACAATTGCAAGTATTTTGCACTACGTATTATGAAATCTAGTGCTGCAAAAATAATAGGACCTGGAATTACACACAGCATTGAAAGTCTACTCATTTAACCATGAATTTTCAGGTAATTTAGATGTTTCAATAACAGGCACACTATAGGCCAACCTGTCCTATTACTCTTATCACAAAAATGTGATGTGCCTGCACACATGCCAACTCTCTGACTCTCATCAGACCCTCCTCTCACCATCACAGGCTACACAAGCAAAATACGTTATTTTTAATGAATGGTTTCATAAACAGCAGAGCCCTAGAGCCACTAAATAGTGCTCTCAAGTCATTTACTATGGTTTGTAATTTATTAATAGGGGATATATGAATCTTCCTTGAGGGGAAAGACAGAAGAAACCTGGGTCAACTTGGCTCGCTAGAGGACAGCGCTGGGTTCTGTTCTGGTGACTTCTGTCACCAGCAGGTGAGAAGAGGGGTGTCCTGTGTTTCCCCCTTGGTGCTGCACGAGAAAGGCCCCTTGCTTGGCTATCCTGGACTGAAATGCCAGCACAGGCTGGAAACCTGCTGCCTGTGTCTGTCCACTCCAACCCTTTGCCTGAAGCCTGGACGCTTGTCACCAGCTCCTGGAGTGGACTGGCCACAGCACAGTCTTGTGCATGTTTGCTGTCGAGAAAATAACTTCCCGAGGGCAAAAGTGGTTCAGGAGGCAGGAGAGGGCAGAAATTGCAGGAATGCCTGGGGCACGAGTCACCAAGGCAGGGCAGCAAGCCCCCACTCCTGCTGGAAACTGGGGAGGAGGTGCTGCAGCCCAGCTGATGGGATGGGGTGCCCAGGTGCCCCTGGCAGGACCAGGGATCCTGGCAGCAATGATGCTGCAGGTGGCGGCGTCAAAGCTAACATAAATCGTAACTGATCATAAATCACGTGATCTATGGAATGTGAAGAATTTATGCAATGTCACATGATTATATGAAATCATAAAATAAATCACAATGAAATAGAAAACAATTAAGACGTAGCCGCTCGGCTCTGTCAGACCAAAGAGCTGTCTAACCTGGCTGTACCCACAAAGTGGTGGATGGCTGTGCTGCACTACCAGACACAATTTCTCTTCCACTTTCTCCTTCTTCACCTACTGCCTGAACCAGCACATGCCCCAGTGGGTGGGAGCAGACACAGGCTGCCCATGCATAGCTCAGCACCCGCCCTAGAAATGTGACTTCACAACTGTTCGCATGGCCCAAGTTTAGCAACCTGTAACAATATCTCAAATGCCTCTTACTGCTGTATTTAAAGTTAGCTTTCCTTCTTACTGCTTTTATTTCTGCAGTTAATCTGCAGCTTAGAGCCAGTGAACTCTGCAGCCTTACTGTATTATACCATGCCATAGTATGGGGATAACCTGCAGTAGCTGCTTAAATTACCCAGATGGTTTAATACAAAGGAAAATGAGCAGGTACAGAAAAGCTGGCCTGAAAGCAGATTGTGAACATTGCATTGCTTTCAGCAAGTTCAATTCACTTTCAATTCTGACCTGATTCTTTTATAGATTTAATGAATCTGTCAGGTTCATACCATGCAATGGGACAAGTGAGCAGTCAGCTTTGTTGTTCAGGCTTTGTTTTCATGTTTCCAATTAAAAACAAAAAAAAATCCAAGCAATTAATGGGAAACATTAAAATGTAAGAACGCAACAGCTTTTAAGCATATGGGAGCTTTCATCTGAGCAAGAATTTTCACTGGAAAAGATTGAGGTGAGCTCACAACTTTCAGTCAAAGTTCTCTATTTCTAGAAAACTTAGTTCAAGTTGATTCCGGCTATCACATAATTGATGAATTTACACAACTTTAGAGACTGGCTTTACACTAGAATGAATTATTGATGTCTTACTTTCATAAGTGAATGACTTTTAAAAACCAGCACAGAGCACATCTCACTGCTGCAGGATCTGCAGACTTAATGCAGCTCTGGGAAAGCGACCCAAATCCTTTCTCTCAATTGCACCTCAACAAAACCAAGACTGTAAAAGATACAGTTGTTTTGGAAATGGGTCTGTCTTAAAAGTGTTAAAAACAACTGCTGTACCTGAACCCCACTGATAATTTATGTGGCCTTACAGTTGTTTTTCCTGTTTTCAGAAGTTTTTCTCTTTCCTGCTAATTGACAGAAGCTGAACATCTATTTCAGTGGAGCTCTGCCAGTTTATACAAGCTTAGGATGTGGCCCATATTTTTATAAAGGGAGGTCCTTTCCACTGTTTTGCCATCTGCCAAGCTCTACTTTAAGCTAATTAAATAACGTCAAGTTCCAGCAGGCGCTTTCAGGCCATTAGAGTTTTCCATTTCTGGACCCCTAAGGGTACCTAGCAAATCTGGCTTCAGGAGAACTGAGACGTAGATTCGAAGGTGCTGACAATGCTAAACGCCTTTTTAAAAGCTGGGAAAGATCCTGACAGTTTGGACACTCTCTGTGGTTTCCATACAAAGCGAGTTTGTGGAAGATCTGTGAATGTGAGCAAACAATCTTACACCCTTGGAGCTACTGGGGGATTGACTTCATCTGTTGTTTCAAAGGCATCAGTCACTAAGTGGGACAGCACAGGGAAGCGTGTGTAACACCGTGGCAGACCAAAGGGTGCAGGCAGCTTGCCCCTGACAAATAGTGAGGCTATTTATCACGTTGAATTCTTTTCCCCACTTCAGCAGTTCTCTTGTTGCCAACCTCACCTACCCTTCGGTCTGGCACCTCCACAAGCTGCTCTATCCCCTTCCCTTCCTGACCCGAGCCCTCCTCACTCCTCACGGTGCCCCCCAGCTGGGGTGCTGGCCGTGGAGATGAGCAGCACCCACTGCCCACTGAGAAGAAGAAAAGCATTTTATTTACCTTCCACTCCACAGCTATAAGTGCAACAAACACCCAATGCCTCCAAGACACCTAAATGAACAGTTGCTCCACGTAGCCATGGGTTTCCTATCATTTGCAGCATTTTCTATTCCCTCTCTGCTATTCATATGATAAACCCTCTTATGCTGCTGGTCTTAAAACAGACTGTAAACAGCTGGAGCAGAGATTGTCTCATCTTGTGTGCACAAGACCTACTACAATGGAGCCTTTATCCTGCCTGCAGACTTTCAGCACTGCTATAATTCAAATACTACTAATAATGATAGTGAATGTGAAATAGTATGAGCGAGACATTAACATGAACAGAGAATAACCCCCTATCAACAAGAAGCTCCATAGGAATAATGGACTACACCAGCAATACTGGCAGGGTTTGCACGCATCCTGCTTTTTATCCTGAGAGAGCCCGAAACACCTTCTCAAATCTGCAGAAGGACTGTTTCAAACAGATCATATTGAATGAAGCCTTTTTATCAAGATGCAGCAGCCCCACATGCCGTTCGGGGCTAAAAAGGAAAATGACCTTTGCCAGCTGAAACTGTCACTGGAAAAGGGAATGGAGGCCAGCACGTAACAGCATGGCTGAATGACAAGCTCTGGTGTCTGGTCTGCCTAGAATAAAATGAGAATTATCCCAGCCTAAATCAGCCCTTCATCCATTGTACCAATCACTTAAAAAAACCTCCAACCAACTAAACAAACAACAACAACAAAAAAAACCCCTCAAAGCAAAACCCCAACAAACCAAGCATTAATGTGCAAGAGAACGGTTCTTCTCACATCACTTCCAGTGCCAGGACCATCCTGGTTTCACGCCAGACATAAATGTTAGATTGAGACACCAGCAGGATTTCACTGTCATTTCAATGACACACGCCTTCAAGTAAGCCTCTATAAAGGTGTGTGCATATGTGGACACACCTCTGTATAAAGTTCAAGCATCATTTAAATATGTCATCCTACACCGACAAAGTCGTATTAGAACAAATCTGAGCCTATTGTAACTGAGTCATACAAGTCCAAGGCAGATATTTTAACACCAATTTGATGGCTGACATAAATAAGCTTAAATCTCCAGTGTACTATGATTTATATTACCACAACAGCTCTTCTCCTTCCCTTCCTAACTAATTTATCATTTGGAACCAACATTCGCAGATTTCTCTTGAAATGATGATAACATAAAGGAAAATGAATAGGACTACAAGGATCGACACAGCTGACCAGTGTACAGCAGTATCCTCTTAAAGAATCTGCTGGAGCTGCCTGAAACCACTGGAGTTTCGAGGGAGACAAGTCTCCTGATGGCCCTGGATGAAGGTCATGGGTTTGAGAGTGTGTTACAGGAGAGGGAACGCTGTGTGGGGCAGGCTGCAAGATGCTGTGAAACACTGCTGTACCCAGAAGTACGGCAGTATTTTAAAATGCACTGTGTTCCTGGCGAGTCACATGCTTTAAAACTGGACGTAAATCATTGCGAACTTCAACTTTTGCTTCCACGGAACTTTCGTAATGTTTTTGGTTCCACACGCAGGGCCCTGTTCAGCATCTTGCTGCCATGGTGTTTTTCTATCTTGACAATTCACTTCCGTGAGCGGGCACGTAGCCAACTCAAATGAGACTCAACGCAGTGAAAAGCCCTTCAGGTAAACAGTGTGATAAGCTAAACTGCAAAAACGAGACAATGTTTTTGGACTATGAGGCAGTTGCTATGGAGACGGTTGCTAATTAACTGCATTCAGCCAAGAGAACAAAGGGTTTAAGGGCAGACAGGACTCTGTATCTTAGAGGCAGCAATGCATAATGTCTTATGCAATCTGCACATCTATCATATCTGGAATACCTGAGCCTTTGCTTAGGTTGCAAAATACCTCAGTGACAACAGAGTGGTTTATTCCTTTAAATTTGAACTAATTCTTAGGTAGTTAATGACAGTATTTAAAAAAAACCCAACCAAACAAAATCCATACTTAAAAGTCACAGGTGTCATGAATCAACGCGTCAAGCCAGGACTGTATTAAACATTGAAATGTTTTACGTTCATTCGGAGTCACTGTTTTCACAGAGTATCGGGTTTGCATGGCAAGGCTTTGGTAGTGAGGGGCTACAGGGGTGGCTTCTGTGAGAAGCTGCCAGAAACTTGTCTCGTGTCCTACAGAGCCAGTCAGCTCCAGGAGAGACCCACTGCTGGCCAAGGCTGAGCCCATCAGTGGCAGTGGTAGTGCCTCTGGGATAACAGATTTAAGAGGGAGGGAAAAAAGCTGGGCAGCTGTAGCCAAAGAGAGGAGTGAGAATATGTGGGAGGAACAGCCCTGCAGACACCCAGGTCAGTGCAGAAGGAGGAGGGGCAGGAGATGCTCCAGGTGCTGGAGCAGAGATTCCCCTGCAGCCCCTGGTGCAGCCTGTGGTGAGGCAGCTGTGCCCCTGCAGCACAGGCAGGTCCATGGGGAGCAGAGATCCACCATGAGGATGGATATCGAGCAGGTGGATGCTTGAAAGAGGCTGTGACCCACTCTGGAGCAGGTTCCTGGCAGACCTGTGGCACTGTGGGGAGAGAAGCCCACGCTGGAGCAGGTCTGCTTGGCAGGACGTGTGACCCCATGGGTCCTGAAGGACTGCACCCCATTG